>JAIFGZ020000471.1:0-220035 GCA_019925245.2 Oryza australiensis
TCCGAACGGCGCCGAGTGAGTTCTTCCTTCGGAGTGGGTGGGCTGCATCATGAGACTCCAAGATGTCAGTCGTAGATCTTGGCGTTGTTCGGGAGCCCGAATGGCGCCGAGGTTGTTTCTCCTCCCAGCTCCGGGTCCGAATCCAGTCGAAGGATGGGAACTTGTCGAAGTCGTTGGCGGAGAAGCCGCGAAGCGCTTGAAGAAGATCCCATTGCGCTCGTCGGCGAGATTGTTGAAGAAGTCTTGACGCGCGGTCCCCTACCGCGCGCCAAGCCCGTCGAAACTTGGTTTCGGCAATAGAAATTGAAGTGCGATCAAGATCGCCAAGCACAATGAGTGAGATAAAAAACAAAGATTTAGACGGAGTTCAGGCCATCTCTTGAGGTAATACCCTACTCTGTACTGGGATTCAATCCGCCGAATCTCTTTATTGATCTCGTGATCTTGTGTATCTAAAGCTCTTGCTTATGAAATCTAATCTCAAGCCGGATCTCGGCGATATCCCTCAAGGGACGCCCCTTATCCCCCCTTATAGTCTTGGGAGGCGGGCTTACGGATCGGAAACCCTATCTTACTCTAACTCGGTTTCCTCAATCTTACCAAATCGTGACTATGGGCCGTTGCCTTATCTCAATCGACAACGTAACACTCAAGTCATATTTGGTTTACATATATGGTAGCGCAATCTATCCCTACCTCCCGGTCGGATAAGCTTGCCATGTGGATACCCGTGCTGCCATAATCTGCACAAAACCAGGCTCTACAGCCTTTGCCATTCCTGCGCACATGTGTTAACACCGGATTAAGGGCCGCCACGTCGCCGTTCAAATCCATTCCAAATGACCTTGCCGAACCGCCATGTAGCCGACAGCATTATCCCGAGCTCAAATCGCTTCAATTTGCTATAAATAGACCACCACAGGCAAAACTACGTATACAAAAAATATTCCTTATCCTTTCTTCTATCTTTCTCAAAAATTCCCCAAATCTTATTTAGTGAGCTACTCGAATTTGGAAGAGGCAGTCAAGAACCCTAGGTCTAGCCGCACGAGTGATTCTTTGGAATTGGCTTCATCAGGTTGAGTTTTCTTCAAATCAAAGGTATTTTACATGATCTATACACTTAGAGCTCCATTTCCCTAACTTTCCGAGTCCAAAAGTCGTCAAATCGCCGATGGGCCACCGCCGCCGCATGTCCCTGCTCCGGCCACCGCCGCACACGTCGCCAAGACGTTCCGATTGCATTCGACCTAGTGGATCACTTAGCTAGCTTCCCATGATGTATAGATGCTCATACACCTCTTGCCTTGGCTGAACCATTCTTTGGAAAATCGACGCGATGAGCACCACGGCCGCGCGGTTAGAGGCCGTCGTCGCTTGACCCACCCCATTGCTTCTCCGGCTCCTGGCCAAGCCCCAAATGAAACCCCTAGTCCCTAGATGGAGAAAAGCCCTTTAGTTCTCAAGCTCTGGCCGCCCTCGCCGCTGCAAGGCTCCTCCTTTCACTCCTGGCGCGGCGCTAGCGAAAGAACATAGAAAGAAAGAGAGGGAAAAGAAAGAAAAGAGGAAAAGAAAGAAAATATAAGAAAAGAAAAGAGAGAAAAAAAGAAAAGAGAAGATTAGGAAATTTAAAAATAATTTCTAGGAAATTAGTTTATTCCCTAGTTGACCAATAAATCCTTTCATTTATAAATTCAAATTCCTCCCACTTTTCTCATACTTATTTATTTATTTTATTTTTAAAAATATTTTAAATATTTCTTTCAACTCTTTTTATATTATTTTAAGTCCAGCCTAATTTTTATATTTTAGGATTTAATAAATAACCCTCCTATTTAAACCTCAAAAATCATCTTTTAAATTCTTTTGAATTTTCATATTTATTTGGAATTGTTCATTTGATTTCTTTTATCGATTATCGATAGATCACGATGTCAAGTTCATGGAGAGGCAAGAGCTCGACAAAAATATCGACGTAAACGCCCAAGCTACTTGTTCAAACAAAGAAGTATTTGAGACCGTTGACACTTGAAGGCAAGTCAAACTAACCTTGATCATATGTTGAATTTAAAAAAGTAGTTAGGCGTCATGTTTTAAATAGTATATTGAAAAATACTATATGGGCTGGGTTATTTAAATAGAATAGTAGTAACTTATCATTTCATGTGAATATAAATATTCTTTAGATCATATATGCCATTATTTCATGCACTAGAAAAGTGTTATTATTTTATGTAATGAAAAGGGAAAGTTTTATTATTTTATGTGATTAGGAATACCCTTTTTCACTATATTCATAATACCTTTATAATTTTAGATTACATATGAAGTATAACATGACTATCAACTGCATTGTACTATTATTTTATGTAGATGCATAGAGAATCTTGTTATTTCATACAACATGAAATAAGGAAATGTCCTATTATTTTATGTAATAGAAGGATAGAAATTCTATTATTTCATGTGATATAAGAATGGTTTTGGCTTGATGCGAGAAAATATAAAACTCTTATGCTAGAATAAGGACATAGTTTCATCCATCCGTTGGATCGGTTTTTACTGGCTTAGCAAATATAGTTTTCTAACTAATCTCTCTCGGGGCTTGCCTTGGATTAAATGGCATGCATAAGCCTTATTGGTAGCCAACTATGTAAATGAATAAAAAGCCAATATTAACTAGATTGGTACCGTACATTAGGATAGCACTCACATGCTAATTATTTTCAAGCCGGGAGTAAGTGTGTGATGAACGGCTATTAAATGAGGGGATTGAGAGCCATTCAATGGTTAGGATTGGTGCCCCTATTAAGATAGCCCACGGTCTTACCACACATCAAGAAGTTAGAGTTATGTAGATGCTATGTTACCCTTAGCTTCTGGCTAACTCCAGGTTAATCCTCGGGTAAATGGGCCAAACAGCTACGAGTTGATTGTATTCGAATACGCCATACTCTCGATTAATGGAGTTGTGTCTATAGGTGAATCCGAGTATAATGGCTTAAGCAATTTTCTAAATGTCATCATAAATTTGAAAATTCACACTAACATCATCTAGCCTTACGTGATAATATGGTTGTGTCATAAACCATGGAGTTTTCATCGTTCGTCTCACGATCTATCAATATCATTGCTGATTTGGCATCGTCGAAGGTGCGTCTCAAACACCTTATGTGAAGTGATGTAATCATCATAAATCTAATGACAATCTGATAGTAAGGACAGTAAACCATGACCAAAACGACTCATAAACCGTGGAAGGGGTGCCATGAAGTGTGCGTGCCACATGGCAAATGACATCAGCGGCAATGTGGCATGACATATGCGACGACTTCGTATTGAATGTAAAACTGTCATAATTTATATGACCAGCCCAAAAGGATATTATATTCATGGGCTATTTTACGGGCTAGCCCATTTAATGGTCCATGTCGGATTAGGCTAAGCCCATTGGAAGGCCTATTCTTTTCTGAAATACAATATAAAATTTGAAGACCCATTTCAATTTGGGTTAGATTTTTCTTGCCCAAAGTGAATTAATTAATATAATTTTCGGTGCATACCGAAGGGTTATCTGCTACGCTGGCAGAAAACAAAAACTTTCACCGCGCAAACCGGGGGAACACTTGCATGTAAGGGCCAATAGATCGTTACCGATTGGAGTATGCGACGGAAATAGCCAATCGGACTATCCGATCGCTAGGAACGAGTGTAGCCGATTCCGCAAGCCGGCCATTGGAGTCCGGGGACGCCGATTCGCCAAGCGGCCGATTCGTCGAGTCGTCGGCCGCGTTCTCGCGCCTCGCTCCGTCTGCGCTCGACCGTAGCCGATGCCGCAGCCGCCTTGCTCCGAAGTACCACGAGCCGATGAACCGGCGTGCAACGTAACGAGCGCCTCTACCGGTATCCACACGTCTCGGGGATAGAACGCCGAGACACTAGGTGTGCCCTAGCACGCGATGCAAGGCTAGGGTTTGGCTCGAAAGTGGGGAGGGTTTCCGTGGGAGATTGATCTCGGCGACTTATGTTGCGGATTCGGTTCAATGCGATACCTCAACCCTCCACCCCTCGCACCTTTATATAGAGTTGGCCGACCTTGACTAGTGGCCGTCAGGTGTATTTTGAATCGGATCCTATCCGAATCTCACATTTAGCCGCCCGTACATCGTAAGATCATAGGACTCTATCCGATCGGATCCCTATTCGATCGAGCCATATTCGAGTCCAACTCGGAATGCTGTTCTTATCCCCTTAAGCGTGCGACCAGCAGGTTCGGGTATACTCGGTTTCGGCTATACTCTAATTTAGCCAAGCCCAGTCGGCTCGAGTCCAACTCCGGCGACTGTCTTGCAACGGGCGCCTAGCAGCACATATTGACACCATAGTATACAAGAATATAATATCGGCTCTGAACCTGTAATGTGTACACAAATCTCTTTGCCTCACGATACCAATTAAGCTATAGGCAAAATGTGTGCCATCCCTTCAATAGCTTAACCATTCACTCGAACCATATTGGATTATCTGTCTGTTGATTGACTCCTTAATCAACTTAGCATGGCCATGAATTTCCATAATCCATTACCTTGAGGGGGCCGGAGATATCTCTCCAAAGAGAGGCAGCAAATTCAATCTTGATCACTCACATCCCACTCCATATTTCATAGCAAACCCGAAACTACCTTTATAACTACCCCATTACGGGAATAGCGTTTGGTAGTCCCAAAGTAGGCTACACATGTTGGAATCCAGGGTGATCTCAGGTCTAAGGACTTTGTACCAACACTACCTGAGACCAACTGATGGGACATTAATTCCTGTAGTGTTTCATGGTGGGTCTATACAACAATGTGTTCTCTAACACATATGTCCATGTTTATTGACTTGGTATCTCCATACCCATGATCTATGAGACATGATCATCAATCAATAAACATGCCGATCTTAGAATCATATTAGTTCCAATAATATGATATATGATCAGGGATCATTTAGAAATAGATTCATACATATAGAGTCTCATAAATAAGTCACGTACTTATTGATCAATACAAGATGTCTATTTCATGGAACTGAATAACACTTTATTCATTAATACATAAACATTGACGTGATATCCAACATCTCCATGTTGCCTCTAGGGCATATCACTAACACATACAATAATATTCACAATAACATTCACATTAGAATTGACATTACCAATATTCACAATACTATGGCATCATAGATCAATCTGTTGTATAAGTTCTGCTGCTACTTGATCTAGCAAGCCAACCATGTCTTGAACCTACTAGCTTGATCTACAATTGTCCTGACAATCAACTGCAATTGAATTGCAAAAAAAGTGATCAGTTTCACAAATAAAATAATACATAGCTAACCAAGTGTAAACAACCAAAAACAACTAATGACACCACCTATGGAAAAATATAGCTAAACAATTTTAAATCTTCTCTTAAGAATTCCCTGTATTTTCTCAATGCCTAAGGTTGTCTCCTTGCTTGCCAGTAAAATTGGCAGCTATGAGATCGAGCAAGATAATTTTGTAGGAAAGAAAATAGAAGACCCACTACATTTAGATAGCAACATAATGTACAGGTATTCAGACAGCAATATAATGTACAGCAATAAAGATGGCATGGAGCTTCTCCAAATATTAATGTCCGGATTGACTACATTTAGACAGTAGCACTAATACATTAATATTGAGAAGTTGGAAACTAAGCACAAAACATCAAATGTATCTGTTGGATATTAATAGCAAATCAATACTGCTATCTAGTTGAGATAACTAGTCATTATACTAGGCAAGAACATAAATACAAAATGAGAGTTCATCAACGGAAAAAAGCATATTACTCCGATATTCATACCACCGGTGGTACACACCGCGATGTGAACCCGCTATGGTTTTGTCCTGATCTTTCGATGAGAGGTGGAGGATAGCTCGTTTGGAGAACGGAGGCGACGTTCACGGCCGGCTACACAACCGTCCAAGGACGATGCGCGTTAGCAACCGATACACCGTCTCCGGTGGTCGACGGAACTTGCGGTGCGCGGCAACCCAGCCACTAGGGCACTTGTCACGCAAGCAATCGAAGAACAAGGAAGAACAAGTAAAACAAGCACTGAAGTTGCTAGATATAAAGATAAAGATTCACTCTGAATTGAACAATATGGCGGGGTTAGAGACAAACGGATGGGCGGTCTAGCCGACACGCGCGCGCTATGCAGAAGTAGCAAGATGCTAACTCTAATCAACAAAACCCACCCTTCTTGGTGACGGCTGAAGGTTTAAGAAGAGAGGAGAGAGATGACCACGGGGTGCCGGGGTCGTGCCAAACCTTAGGATGCGCCCCTAATGGGCCCAACTTGATACACGGCCCATTGAGCCAAAAAGAGGTGACGCGGCATCAAAGACAAAAACACTCGATAGAAAAAGGACAATTGCGGCCACTCCAGGACAGATATTGACATGGGTCCGGATCCATTTGAAAGTAGATTTGATAACCTTTCCATCAAGTACTTGCACGACCAAATTGGAGTTCGCATGAAGTCGTGGCGGCCCGTTAGAACTTGGCCTTGTGCTGCAGTCGAATTCACCCCGCGCGAATCCTCTTCCCGTTGGATCCTCTCCATTGTTCCCGAGTAAAACAAAAGTGCACGGGCCTCCGGTATAAAGAAGAGGAACATAAACTTAAGAATGAACTCACTTTGATGGTTGAGTTGGCGTTACCGATGCGGGTTATTGGACCATGAAGTTGTACGTGTGGAGGCATGGATGTATCGGTAGTGTTGATGTCCTCATCACACAATTAGCCTTCGATTGATCCTCTAGGAGTGCCTTCGGGTCAGATACCTCCTCATTCGACCTGAATTAGAGTGCAAGGCTACAAGCTCTGGAATATAACAATAATAAGTCACACTATGTGTTCTATAACTACCACAAATATCTTTGATGGAAAACCATAAAATGCAGTACAAGCTTCCAAATGCAATCACCGGGTACTTGCCATACATTTCAATAAATCAAACAATAAGATGCTAAATTTGGAAACACTAAATCATAATAGTGCCTTTCGTCATGCATCCCAATCCACAAACCTCCATGAAAACCAATAGAAGGTTACTTAATTTCACTTAAAAACACCGCAAAACCATGCGAGAAAATGATACCATACACGTATAGCAAGAAAGGTTGAGTGTTCGTAAGTTCACTGCTAGTCATTACCAATTCAATTACAATTTAAAACTATTGGTTCTGAATTCTTATAACACACACCTGAATGAGATGCTGAGAATTGATTGTAATTATTTCACTTTACTTCATCAGGTCGAAAGCAAGAAGTTTCATATGCTGGCAAACTGGCAGAGGGAGTAGTAAAAAGTTTGTACCTTTCATAGCGAGAATTACGAGCCAAATTCCAACATGAGGAAGAAGCCCCGTGAGCGGATTCCAACATGTTCGGCCCTGGTGGATGAGCACCGACGCCGCTCAAGAGCTTCGTCCGCGGGCGCCAAGCGAGGCGGTACGACCACAAGGCGTCGGCATTGGCGTAGTGGAGGAAGGAACGGGTGTGGAATGCGAGGGAAGCGACGGTGGAAGAAGCGGTCGCAGCAACGACAGTGTCAGGTAGGAGGGCCGGTGGTGACAGCCGCGGCTCGCGGTTGGATCCGACGCTGGATGGGCTCGTTCGCCCGACGTCACGGTCGCCCGTCGGCCGCATCGCCGCTTAGGCGCCTGTTACGGCATGCGCCGCCTTACCCCCTAGTGGAGTGGCACGGGACTGACAGCGGGCGGTGCGGTAGCTCCTACCCGCGGGGCGAGAACGAAGAAGTAGCGCGTCCGCCAAATCCGTCGGCGTCGTGTGCCACCTCACTCCCTCTGCCAGATTTGGCGCGCCTCCCACCCGCATACTGTTGGATCTGGCAAGGCGCCGGCGCTTGTGTTGCTCGGGAGAGAGGACGCATGGAGGAGGAAACCCTATGGAGGAGGAAACACATGGAGGACCCGGTTTGGACTGAGGGTAGCCAAGAGAGGAGCAGGGGAGAGAGGGCGTGACACGAGAGGAGAGAAAGAGTGTAGGGTTTGCTCCTATTTTATATCGAAACCTACTGAATCCTATCCATTGATGAAAATCCGACGGTGCACACGCACTCTATCTTAAGTTGGGTTGAATTGGGCGGAAACGAGAGAAAAAGGGCCAAGTATGAGAATTTCCTTACCAATTTTTTTATTAGTTTTTTCATTGTACAAATAAATAGGCATAAATACAAATAATTTTAAACACATATATTCATAAATTTTTTACATGGAATAGAATATGTATATGTTGTTTTAGAGGAGTTTCAAATTTTTAATTCATCTACTATTTTTAAACAATTAAATGAACTTTTGCATGCTTTCAAATTAATTCTGAATTGAACTACGAGTACTCCAAATAAGGTTTTAAAAATAAACAAAAATATTTATGTGCTCCTATATTTCATTATATCCCATATCTAAGAATTAGATGGAAAATTCAATAGGTTGCTATAGATAATTAAAACCTTACATCTCTAGATTGGACTAAAAAATTGTAATAATAACTAAATTTGGTCTAAAATTCTATAAATTGATTTGACAACTTAATTTTTGTCTTTAACGTTGTCATAAAATTTCAATTTATTTCGGTCTAAGTCGAGAATATATATTGTTCATAGATGGTCACACTTCTCACAAAATCTATTATAACTTAACTAAAAAATTGAAATTTACGTAACATACAATATTTAACGAACTCGTATGCACCACAAATTTGGACATAACCTTCACACTACCTCAATGTTACGATGTATGAAGCTATATTGCCGCTTATTTTGCTAAAAATGTTTTTCTATTCTCTTAGTAATTGCATAATGCCCCTTTTGAATGAACCTAGAGAAATATTTTATTACATACTCCTATAAATTTTTTATATGGACTAGAATGTGCATATGTTGTTTCGGAGGAGTTTCAAAATTTTTGAATTCATCTACTATTTTTTAATAATTAAATGAATTTCATGTGTGCTTTTTTAAAATTAGTTCCAACTTGAACTATGAGTACCCCAAATAAGGTTTAAAAAGTTATACATATGTGCTCCTATATTTTATTCTATCTCATATTCAAGAATTAGATGAAGAATTCATAGGTTGCTATAGATAATTAAAACCTTATATCTCTAGATTGGACTACAAAAATTGTAATAATATCTAAATTTAGTCAGAAAATTCTATAAATCTACATGACGGCTTAATTTTTGTTCATAACACTACCATAAAAAAATTAATCAGTTTGATCATGTGAGACTATATGTTGTTCATAAATGGTTATACCTCTCTTATAGTTTCATCTAAATGAGCTATAAGTTTCAAGTTTGTATACCTTTTAATATTTTTAAACTCGTGCCACTTGTGTTTTGATAAAGTAGTAACGTAATGGACCCTTGTGTATGAACCTATAGAAATAATTTGTTACATACCATCATAAATTTTTTACATGGAGTAGACTACGTGCATGTTGTTATGTAGGAGTTTCAAATTTTTAAAAAGTTATATACTATTTTCTAACAACTAAATGAATTTTTACACATTTATCAAAAATAATTTGAATTGAACTACATGTACCTCGATCAAGGTTTTAAAAAATTGCAAAAACATATTTAGGTTTATATGTTCCTTTTAATTGTATGCTATGCAAAATTGAACCTTCAATCTCTAAATTACAATACAATAATTATAAAAATATCTAAATTTGGTTCAAAAATTTTACAAACTGCGGCATGGCAACATATCTTGGATTATAAGCCTGTCATAAAATTCCAAATGGTTTTGATAAATGAAACTGCGTATTGTTCACAAACAAATGGAAACATCATATAACCGATGTAGTGCACTTCAAAATAGTTTGAGTCTTTTGAATCTTTAACAAAAAGAGAGCTGGCGCAGTGGTTCTTTAGTTGTGGTGAGTGTCGAGGTCTTTGGTTCGAGTCCTGTATCCGCATCAAAAATGACTTTTGGGCTGGTGAGCGGCGCGTGGAAGGCGGGGAGCTGGGCTGGGCTTGCTCTTGCGGACCGTGTTGCGCACTAGGCCGAAAAGTAATGGATACATAGGAATAGAGTAACTAATAGAACATAGCATCCGCGGCTTTGGCGTCCTAGGTCGCGGTTTAGAATTCTATTTGGTGGGAGTATTTTTTAATTCACCCGGACTTACAGGTGGGACCCTATCTCTTGTAGGAGTCAGCACTTTACATGTGGACTATAGTTTTTATTTAATTCACCTAGACTAACGGTGGGACCTAGCAACGCATGGGTTTTTTCATTTTTGGTGAATTAAGCCCCAATGACACGTGGGACCCTTTGCTTTTTGAGTAGGATGCACATGTGATACTACTTGCCATGTAGGACTTGATTGCTGACGTGAGACACCGGGGCTTCTATTTAAAAAATCTTAAATGTCTAATGACAAAGCAAACGTCATAGTGAATTCGTCACTTGTATAGGTTTGGCATAACAAAGCGTGACGTTCTCTAGTTAGATTTGTGACGCTAAATTTTTGTCACTAGCGACCTTGCCTCACACAAACGTCATAAACGAAGCGATTTAGTGACGAATATCTACAATGTCATTTTAAAATCATCATAGAAGGCTATATGTGTTTGTAGTGTCATATATAAATGTATTTAAGGAAGGGTAGGACATTAGGGTTAGGTTTATAATTCATATTCTTTTAAGATATCATGCATATTTATTTATATATAATTGAATTTAGTTTGCCTTGTTGAGTACCATGGTGCTCATCCTTGCACAAGACATCTTCAAGGAAACCCCAAAGACGATCAAAAAGAAGCTCCCCTAGTACCCTAGTGGATTGGGAGGATGAGTACTGAATTCTACGTCGACTCTACACTCAGTTATCACATGGAAGTGTCGTGGCTTTTTGTATTGCATAATTTGTACTTGAACATTATTAGTTTGTAATAATGAACAAAGTTCTTGTATCTGTATTATCTCACGCATAACCGGACTCTGAGAGGTTATGTGGTATTGTGGGGAGTTGACCTCTGGGAGGAGACCCCACAACATATCAAAGGGATAGGAGTACTAAGGCAAGTTTAGGTGGGAATGATCACGTTTCTACACTCAAGCATTATACCTAAGCATTAATTTTAAGCATTACTTTATTGTAGATGGGGTCAATAGTATCTTTACTTGGGCTCATGAAAGTGTTTCATATATAAAACTTTCTTGAATCGTTTATTTTACTTGAGTCCTTTCTTGCTTTGTTTAACTTGGACTTGAGCATGCATTGATTCTCACTCCTTTGTCTTCTATAGATGGTGGCCGTATTGCCCTCTACGCACCATGGCCAAGGCATGGAAGGTTTTGTCATGAGCTTGCTCGTATGGCCCTAGCAAGTGGGTTATACGGACAGATCAGACTACAATGCCATCTCGCACCTCGCTGTAGAGCTATCCCATCGGAGTCCGTTTGGAGGTTCACGATTTTATCGGCACTAATCTCCGAACATGGTGGTCACAACCGGGAGGTACGGACGAGCATGCACAAGAGGTTGCTTACGATGATGGCGAGGATGCGGGAGATGCACGACTACTAGCTTCGCCACTCTACCTACCACTATCATCCCCGCCGTGGTAGCTCGTGGATGTCGGCTCCTTCCGGTCTGCACGGCGGAGGAGAATGACACTACTTTTGGTCGCATGAGACTCGTGATCAAAAGTTTGGACAAGATACTCTCGGATCTTCGCAAGGCGGCAAAGCCTTGAATGATGAAGATGCTTGACGATCGAAGTCCGAAGGATGAGGTGGACCGCCTCCCAAGAAGGAGGTCGTCGCCTTAAAGGGACCGCTAGCACTGGTGGTATGCGGATCGAATGATGCACCAAGACCACCTTGCACCTATGCGCATTCAATCGGTGCCTAAGAACCTTCCTCCGCTTGTCCAGCATCCTCGGGACTCCACGGCTCTAGCACCGGCCCCATTCCCGGCTCCGGCACCGACGCTCGCCTTGGACCCATCCTAGCCTTTATCTCGGCCCCGGCGTACCACAGCGGAGAAGGTAGAGGCGGGTGGATCTCCGGTTCCAAAGCAACAACAACAGTGGAGGCAAAGCGGCAACTCCAGGTCCTGGGACTCTAGGTGGAGATGTGGAGATGGTGAACTACTGAGTCGCTGGAAGAGGAGGAGAAAGAAGGAGACACTCAGGAGAGCGGCTTCGACTCCACTGAACGAAGGAGCCACTCAGGGAGTTAGAGTGTCGCCACCCTTATATTTCTGTTTTCTTAGTTTCTTTGGTTATTAGTTGTGTGTGTTAGGAGTGTTTGGTTGTGGGGTAGTGGTCAACCCAAGTGTTGGTATTGGTGCCCAATTAAGGATGTTGAGTATGTTTTATGTGTTTTAATGAAGATCAGATCAAAACAACTATAAATTAATAAAGTTTAGCTTACCGAGTCGATCTATTTTCCCCTTTTCTCTCTCCTTGTTCTAGTCCGTCCCTCGATGGTGAACACAAGGAAGCGGCATCACCGCACAGTACTCATTCGCCCATGCTTTCCTCGGCATTCGCTCTTGCCCCCTCCTCCTCATGGACACATGGCTCTACCGTGCGCATCGCCTTGGAACTCCCCGCCATCACCGTCGCCTGGGACGGAGGCAACGGCTTGGCACCGTCTTGTGCTCGGTCCCTAGCCGACGAAGTTGGAGCCTGGACGGGAGTACCGTCGAGCGTGACCCCACTTTGCTTGGACCATCGTCGCCACCATCATCGCCGGTTGTGCTTGCTCATTCTGGGAGAGGAAATCGGGTGAAGGGGATCAGAGAGAGGCGAGAGGCTTGGGTTAGGGTTACCTCCCCGTCGGCGCTTACACCGTGTGGGTGTAACCTAAGCCGTCCATCGATCGGACGTGTCGGCCTTTACGGGCCACGTGGCTTGGAGTCGTGGTAACCACGTGAGCCACCAAGGCTGCGTGCGTAAAGATGGACTAATTGTTGGCGCAAAATCTGTCCCCTTCAAGTGTGCCAAAAGATGTATTGACGTAGATCCCGCGTGTGGCACACGAAGGCCTAGGAGATCGCTTAACTACAGAATTGCATGTCCAAAATTTTGATGAGATGCGGGCATGCGCCGCCGTTTGATCCGCAAGTGACAAGATAAAAATATGTTGAGAGTCGATCACCAATAGGCCGATGTAGTGATACCAACCGATGTTAATAGGGTTTTGAACAATCGACTAAATAATGATATAAAGGCAATCAAGATAAGATAATGTAATGAAATAATGACATAATCGGCCAAAACTGATATAATATGAGAAATATAGGTCCGATGATTAAAGCGTACATCGCCTAGAAATCCGATGTAAGTGTATCTCGGTTAACTAACCAATATATCGATAGATGAAGCCCACTATAATGATATTTCATCGATTGAAACCCAGATAAAACTCTTAGTAGAAATTATTGTGCAAGTTAGCTCTAAAAGCTTAGCTAAAACCTAGTTGGTCGAACTCAACCCGAAACCCGAGATAAAACTCCTAGTAGAAATTATTGTGTAAGTTAGCTCTAAATGCTTAGCTAAAACCTAGTAGATCGAACTCAACCGAGATAGTACCAGTTGTAGATAAACTTGATAGATCTAATGTCACACCCAAATTTAAACCAGAATTTTGAAGCTATATGTGTATTAAAACCCCTGTCTAGGACCAACCATGGTACACATACGACATTAATGATATTACAGAATCCACGTCTTAGAAACATTATATAAAATTACAAAAAATGCAGCAAAAAAAAAATGACTAGCTAAACCGAAACTTGACTCTTGCGACGAAGTACCAACACACTACAGCAACCTTGATGACGGACGCAAGTCTAATCCTCGTCGAAACTTCCTGCGCCTCAACCTCCGTCCAGTGAGGGAAAAATTGGGCAAGACCGCCGACCCCCGATGACGATCCCTTCGTGTCTCGCCCGACCCGCGGATCTCCATGTGCGCCGCCTGATTCCTCGATGGTGTTTACGGTTTGACGATGATGATGACGCCGAGCGCTCCGCTCGGCCCTCGTACTGCCACCCCGACCCAATAAGCCGAATTGAATTGGCTTATTGGATCTCGATTTGAGATTCAATGCCACCGAAGAATGCCGCAATGTAGCGATGTCTCTATCGGTATCACACATCCAGGGAGAGAACTCAACACTGTGCTAGCACGCGATGCATGCTGGCTAGGGTTTTTCGCTCGAATGTGGGAGGGTTTCCGTGGAGATTATTTGTCCGGCTATGTATTACGCACGGCACCCTTGACCCTCGCCTCCTTTATATAGGATTGTCGCTAGGCCTAAAGGCCCATCGGGACTCCTTGTCCGTTTGGATCTCTATCCAATTGAGCCATATCTGAGTCAAACTCGAATGCTTGTTCTTTCCCATTAAGTGTGCGACCCTGTAGGCTCAGGTATACTTGGTTCTGACCCGAGTCCAACTCGGCCCACCCGTCAACAACGGCCCCTAGCAAAACGTATTGACACCAAAGTATACAAGAGGATCATATCGGCTGAACTCGTAATGTGTGCACAAATCCCTTTTGCTCACGATATCAATTAAGCTATAGGCAAGACTCGTGTCATCCTATCAATAGCTTAATCATTTACTTGATCTCGTATGGATTATCTTTTCGGTGATTGACTCCTCAATCAACTCGGCATGGCTATGCACTTCCATAATCCATTACTTCGAGGGGCCCGGAGATATCTCTCCCATAGGAGGGGCAAATCCCATCTTGATCATTTACATTCCACTACATGTTTCACAACAAACCCGAAGACTACTTTTATAACTACCCGATTTTAATAGTGTTTGGTCGTCCCTAATCGAGCCATTACCCATGCTTGGAATCCATGATGATCTTAGGTCAAAGGACTTTGCATTAACACAAATTGAGATCAACTAATGGCACATTAATTCCCTATACAAGGTGGGTCTATCCAACAATGTGTTCTCTAACACATGTTCACGTTTATTGATTTGGTATCTCCATACAATGATCTATGAGACATGATCATCAATCAATAAACATGTTGATCTTTGAATCATATTTGTTCCATAGATATGATATATGATCGGGGATCATTTAGAAATAGTTTCATTCATAAAGAGTCTCATAAATAAGTCACATACTTATTGATCAATATCGCTTGTCTATTTCATGGAACCGAATAACACTTTATTCATTGATACATAAACATTGACCATGATATCCAACATCTCCATGTTGCCTCTAGGGCATATCACTAACACGAAGGTCGTAGTCGTGCATCTCTCTTATCCTAGCCATCATGAGATATGCAGCTTCTTCACATGTGTGCTCATCCGTACCTCCTGAAGCGGTGACCACCATATTGGGGAGACTGGTGCCCACAAGCCGTGAACCTCCAAACGGACACGTGAGGCAGCTCGCCACTAAGAGGTGCGAGGGTAGTGTACTGCGGAGATTCGGTGTACCGAAGCGCCCGGGTCATGCGGGGTAGCTCGCCACGAAACCCACCATACCTTGACCACAGTGCGTAGCGGGACGACCCGACATTTATAGAAGACAAAGGATGAGGATCAATACGTGCTCAAAACTGACTTAAACCAAGGCAAAGAAAGACTCAAGAAAACAAACAAGTAAAATGAATTTTCATGAAAGGCAAATGAAAACACTATTGACACTATCTAAGCAATAAAGCCATGCTTAAAATCAATGCGTAGGGAAAAATTGCGACCATTCCCACCTGAACATAACTTAATACACCTATCCCATAATCCTAACTGACCAACGAATAAAATTTCAAATTGACCTCAGACCAATTTTTCCAAAATTCTAATACCCATTTTTCCAAAAGTTCTAAAAACATCCCCTTTGAGAAAACGATCAAGATTTTTTTAAAAATTATGCGAGATGAAAAGGTTTTGAGAGGGATCTTAGGGCATTCCAGTTGGCTTGTCCTACTGTCAAGGATTGGCTCTGATACCAACTTGTCACGCCCAGAAATTCAGACCAGAATTTCCAAAGCTATATGTGTATTAAAACCCCGTCCAGAGACCAACGTGGTATACATACGACATTATTGATATTACAGTAATCCACGTCTTAGAAACAATATAAAAGATTACAAAAGATGCAAGTGAAAAAGAAATGACTAGCTAAACCTAAACTTGACTCTTGCGACGAAGCACCAAGACACAACAGCAACCTTGACGACGATGCAAGCCTAATCCTCGTTGAAACCTTCCTCTACCTCAACCTCTCGGCTCGGTGGGGAAAAATTGCAAGACTGAATACTACCCACTTACTCAACAAGTCATACCGTATGAGAAGGTATGATGCGAGATAATTCACAAGGAAGGATAGGGTTTCATTTGCATACACAACATTTCACAAATAATAGTTGAAAACAATAAAAACAACAAGATATAATTAAGTAGTATTAAAATAATTACTATCTAACGTTAAACCCACGTTGCAACAGGCCCAACCATCCATCTATTCTAGTCCCCAGAGCAGGTAGAGGCCATGTTCATCGCCAATCGGCCACATACTTTCCCTAAGGTGCCGATTGGCAATTACCCACCAATTTTTTCCCAAAACTCTGGTGGTGCTCAGCTTGCTCCTGATCAACAGCCTCCTTTGATGCATCAGCGCTCTCAGCATGCAAGAGGCAATTTCAACCAATACTATCAGCCTCATTCACCTCAAATACAAGATCGGCAAGGTCCGCTTTAACCGACCGACGGCGGATACAAAGCATCAACGTACCCAAGACGCACAACAATGTAACAAGCCTTGGGCAGATTTAATAGCCGATGTGATGAGAGAGCAATTCGGCCTCAAACCCAAAGATTCTCGACAATATACCTGGTACCCTATCCCGAACACTTTGAAAGGGTTCCACTGCCAAACCAGTACAAAGTGCCAGATTTTTCCAAATTCTCCGTCTTTAGAAGAACTCGATTCTCTCAAAATCGGCTTCGGTCTTAGTTCCAAACCTGATAATTCACTTACCAAATTTGGTCATTAACAAGACTTGTGTTTTAAATGTGTTTATGAAAATGGGATATGGAAACAGTGTTTTATGATGTATATGTTGATCCTGATGATGATTAATGTGGTTTGTTGCCATGAGGGCAGCAAGCATGTCGATATGTTATTATTATTATGGATAATGTGTTCTGCTTAGGAACATGCTTCAAAAATGTTTTATAAATTCCTTTGCAAATGATTATGGACTAAAACTTACTTTTATGTTAAAATGGAACCACAAATAGCCTACTTCTATGTTAAAATGAAACCACAAATAGCCTTCTTTGATACAAGCCTTGCAAGTAGTATGTTAGGTTTAACTTGTGCTTGCCAATACATTAACTTAACTTGTTTGATGTACTTACTCTTGCCATATATGTTTAGCTTTGTTTTGCAGATGTTAGACTTAGTTTAGTTTGAGTGATCGAGAACTTGTTGCTTTCTTAGAACTGGATTCCATTAGGGTCTACCCTTAGTCGGCTTGCTTGTGGATTTGGGTAGCAAAGCTTTTGTGGATCACTATATATATTTGGTTGGTCGGCCTATGTAATTATATCTAGTTGTAATGTGAGTTATAATTTCTGTTTATGTCTTATTTTTGTTTATCATTTCCTATTGTTTATCATTTCCTAGATGAAGATGTGAGACTAGTGCTTATCCGGGGAACTAGGTTCACATGAGTATGAGTTTAGAGCATTTGAGATGTTGTAGAGCTCTAGCGATTTTGTCAAGTCTCTTGAGATGTGTATCATATATGTCGTCGCCTTCATGTGGTTTGATAGGCACGTCTCAGGCTGAAGTTGACTGGCACGCTGAGTCCAAGCAATATCTCTTATGCTCTCTATTTGAGGCTTTGGGTTTTATATTATGATTGCTATTTGACTTGATAAGTTCATTTCAATTAGAAAATATAATGTAAAGCCTGGGTGTCCTCCATAGCAAATGGCATAATTCAAGTTCACATCATACGAATGAGTGCAAGGTGTTCAGGCAACAAATTCAATCAGCTATGGAGCATGGAAGAATCAAGTCTGATGATGGCAAGATGGCAAGAAGCCGATGAAGATTGATGGTCATTTGTTTTTGGTAAACATGGTGCATGCAAAAAAGTTCAAGTGAACAAAATGATAGAAGGGATAATCAGACTTATCCTGAGTTCAAGGAAACAAGGGCCAATCATATTATTGGATAATTGGACTTATCCTGAGTTCAAGGAAACAAGGGCCAATCACATTATCAAGAAATATCAGAGGCGTCAGGGAAGAGAAATGCAAAGTTCAGATTATCAAAGAGAGCCTCGATACAACCCACATTTGAACTGTGAATTTTTTTTATTTTTGTTGGGATCAAGGGATGATATTGCCATTGGTTGAGGATTTTCCTGAGTGCAGTTATCGTGATTCAAGGTATTATGAACATGGGAGTTTTTCACGGAGTTATCGCGGTCATGATCAAACGCAAAAAGGAAAAAAGGCAAAAAGGCAAAAAGGTTACTTTGAAGTGTTATCTTCAGATTACTTTGAAGATGAAGAACAGATCCGACAAAGGCAAAAAAGTTCAAGAGCCTTAATGGTGTCCAAGCGGGATTTTTACTCAGAATTAGAAGAGAAGAGTTCAACGATTATAACATTAGGAGTAGGCAGAAGAAAGTGAGGAAGAGATCGATCATCGGCCAAGAAAAACCAGAAAAAAGTGACGAGTGAAGCCCAAGGCCGATGAAGCAGGGTTATCGTCCATCAACATGATATTCATTTTACTAGCAGAATATAAAGCACCTTTGTCCGATGATGAAAAAATTTAAGAATCTATGGCCCATTTGGTATTACCGTCTCAACAAGTTTTGTTTGACAAGCCAGAAAAATCTGAGCATTAGCATCTACGACCGTTATGCATTAAAGGGCATGTGAATGGGAAGATGTTGGTTAATGGCAAAACAACTGTAAATCTAATGCCTTATACTACATATCGCAACCTTGGAAAAACTCCAGAAGACCTCATCAAGACAAACATAATTCTGAAAGATTTTAGTGGGAACACATCGAAAGCAAAAGGGCGCTGAATGTGGAGTTGACAGTGGGCAGTAAAACTATTCCTACCATGTTTTTTGTGATTGACAGCAACGGATCGTACAACTTATTGCTTTGCAAAGATTGGATCCATGCGAATTGTTGTGTTCCGTAGACTATGCATCAAAGCTTTTTAGTGGCAAGGCGATCAAATAGAGATCATACCAGTTGATAGATTAGTTAATGTTGATATAACCAATTTGTCCATTTGGGAGATGGAAGGAGTTAGATTGCTTGTCTGGTAAAGTATGGGATAGCGAGTTTTTAAAAGTTTCTGATTGCAATATTAAGCCAATTACCAAGGAGGGTACCAAACTTTTACTCTAAAGCGCCATAGGCACTATAATACAAAAGGGAAATTGGAACAAGGATTTATGTCGGCCGATGAATTAGAGGAAATTGATATTGGACTAGGTGATAGGTCAAGGCCAATACTTATAAGTGCAAAATTAGATAAAAATTTCAAAAAAGAGTTGAAAGAGTTATTAAAAGAATATTGGGATTGCGTTGCTTAGGAGTATCATGAGATGTCAGGACTTAGCTGATCAATTGTGGAACATTGATGTTGACGAGCTATACCTGTAGACGGTATTTGTAGAGTATAGGAATCGTTGGAACCAGGGTATACGTGAGATTGAGGTAAAAGAGATAGGAGACACGGATTTTTTATATAGGTTCAAGTTTCTTAATTGACAGGTAATAGCCACACTCCTATTGACCGAGCCGGTGTTGTCTTTATATATCAGTATCACATGAATACAATATTTGGTATGATATAATCTAGTTGACATCGGCTTCGTGTCCTGGAGCTGTCACACGTAGTCGACGGCTTGAAGGAATACGCGTAGGCTACGATAGCATAAATTCAAAATTTTCTACCACACACTCTAGGATAGCATGCAAGTAAAAGACTATATATTGTTACCTATTGACGCGCCGGGCAGTGGAAGACTACGTCAGAGAAGTAGGTCCAATGTACGCATGTCGGGGAGGTGGCGGAAGTAGCCGATCACCACGATCCAATCGCCCGATTGCCGACTCACCTCACTGATTTACTCCGCAACGTAGCAGTGTCTCCACCGGTATCCCTAAAGGGTTACGCAGAAGCTACGATAGCTAATAAAAAAATTTTCTACCACGCAAACCAGGAACACTTGCAAGTAAGGGTCGATAGATCGTTACCGATTGGAGTGGAGTGCGGATATAGCCAATCGGAGCTATCCGATCCGAAACAAGATCGGCCGATCACCGATTTGCGACCCACAAACGATTCGGAGTACGGCCGACTTGCCGATTCCACGGCCGATCCGCCGTAGCCGATTTGCCGATTGATCTGCCGCAGCCGATTTGCCGATTCGCCAAATCGTGCTCGCGTGCCTCGCTCTGATGCGTCCGACCACAACCGATCTAGCCGATCACAGCCGATTCGTAGCCGCCGAATAGCACCGTAATGTTGTAGTGCCTCTACCGATATCCACATGTCCAGGGATAGAACGCCTATCACCCGTGTGCTAGCACAAGATGCAAGGCTAGGGTTTGGGTCAGAAGTGGGAGGGTTTCCGTGGAGATCTCGAACTCGCCAACTTCTGATGTCGTGCGTGTTTTAATCTGTTGCGCCAAATCAGATTGATTCGGTTCAATGCAATACCGCAACTCTCCACCCCTCACCCCTTTATATAGAGTTGCCGGCTGGGCCCATAGGCCCATCGGGCTCTATCCGATTGGATCCCCATCCGATCAAGTCGTATCCGAGTCCAACTCGAATGCCTGTTCTTATCCCCTTAAGCGTGCGACCCTATAGGTTCAGGTATACTCGGTTTCGACCCGAGTCCAACTCGGCCGATCGTCAATAGCGGCGCCTAGCAGCACATATTGACACCATAGTATACAAGACTATAATATCGGCTCTGAACCTGTAATGTGTACACAAATCCCTTTGCCTCACGATACCAATTAAGCTATAGGCAAGATGTGTTCCATCCTATCAATAGCTTAATCATTCACTCGAACCATATTGGATTATCTGTCTGTTGATTGACTCCTCAATCAACTCGGCATGGCCATGCATTTCCATAATCCATTACCTCGAGGGGCCCAGAGATATCTCTCTAAAGGAGGGGCAAATTCTATCTTGATCACTCACATCCGACTTCATGTTTCATAGCAAACCCGAAGACTACTTTTATAACTACCTAGTTATGGAATAGCGTTTCGTAGTCCCAAAGTAGGCTAGTACACATGTCATAATCCATGATGATCTCAGGTCTAAGGACATTGCCCAACACTACTTGAGACCAACTAATGACACATTAATTCCTATAGTTTCCCATTGTGGGTCTATCCAACACTGTGTTCTCTGACACATGTCCACATATATTGATTTGGTATCTCCATACCATGATCTATGAGACATGATCGTCAATCAATAAACATGCCGATCTTAGAATCATATTTGTTCCAACAATATGACATGTGATCAGGGATCGTTTAGAAATAGATTCATACATAAATAGTCTCATAAATAAGTCACGTACTTATTGATCAATACAAGATGTCTATTTCATGGAACTGAATAACACTTTATTCATTTATACATAAACATTGACAATGATATCCAACATTTCCATGTTGCCTCTAGGGCATATTAGTGACAATCCACACGTCCAAGGATGGAACGCCGATCGCCTGTGCGCTAGCACTCGGCGCGTGACTAGGGTTTGGGTTGGAGTTGGCGGCTAGGGTTTGCTCGTGGCAAATTTCAACTCGTGTCTAACGTGAATTGCTTTCTTACGATCTCCACCCCTTGCCCCTCTATTTATAGAGTTAGCCGACTGGACCTAGAGGGCCCATCGGGATTCTACCGTTAATCAGATCCTTATTCGAGTCCTTATCCAAGTCAAACTCGATTACGTGTTCCAACCTGTTAAGTGTGCGACCCTATAGGTTAACGTATACTTGGTTACGATTTGAGAACACTTCTTGGCCGACCTATCAATAGGGCCCCAAGCAGAGCGTATTGATACAAAAATATACATAAATATCATATCGACTGAACCTGTAATGTGTGCACAAATCCCTTTGTCTCACGATATCAATTAAACTAAGGCAAGACACGTGTCATCCTATCAATAACTATCAATAGGGCATGTCCATGTATTTCCATAATCCATTACAAGGAGGGGCCCACATAGGAGGGGCAAATTCCATCTTGATCATTCACATCCCACTACATCTTTCATAGCAAACCCGAAGACTACTTTTATAACTACCCAGTTATAGTGTAGCATTTAATAGTCCCTAAGTAAGCCATTACATATGTTGGAATTCATGATAATCTCAGGTCTAAGAACTTTGCACCAACACTACTTGAGACCAAGTAATGACACATTAAATCCATGTAATGTCTTAAGGTGGGTCTATCCTACAGCATGTTCTCTAACACGTGTTCACGTTATTGATTTGGTATCTCCATACCATTATCCATGAGACATGATCATTAATCAATACACATGCTGATTTTAGAATCATATTCATTCCATACATATGGTATATGATCAAGGATCATTTAGAAATAGATTCATATCACATAAAGAGTCTCATAAGTCACATACTAATTTTTTTCAGGCAAAAGGACCGTGGGGAGATCCCCATGGTACCAAAATTTTATAAAAGAAAGAAGAGTTCAAAATAACTTACAAAGCAGACAAAGGAACCAAAAGGACTAAAAAGCAAGAGAGAAATTACAACGCTTGGAGCTAATGAACGATAACAACTCTATCTGCCTCTTTAATTCTATGGGATTGAAGCATGACTTCTTCTTTGAAGTTGGTTAACCATATGCCAAAGGATACTTGAATGCCATCAAACACCCATCTGTTTCTTATTTTCCAAATCTCCCAAGCAGCTATGAGGATCACTTCCGTAAAAAAGGGCAAAATGGTTCTTTGCTTAGTTCTTTCAATTCTCCTACAAATCTCCTGATCATCCTCCCAAATGATGCCAATCTTATCCCAACACCGTTTGGCAAAAGAGCAGTTGAAGAATAGGTGGGAGACCGTCTCCTCTATACCATCATTGCAAACAGAGCAAAGGCTATTAGGTTGAACATTAAAGTGACGTCTTTCCAGGGTACCTTCAGTGTTGAGCTTGTTTAACAAGATTAGCCAGACAAAGAATTTAATTCTTGGTGTGACTTTAGATTTTCAAATCCAACCGAACAATGCTAGGATCTGAGTACCAAAAATGCCACTTTATAGAGCTTAGAAGCTATATATTTAGTTGATCCCCGTCTGAAAATTCTTTTATCCAATCCTCCAGACAGATCATATTCTTGAAGAGGGCGAGCTCTTTTGGAAATTGATACTGCCAATTGGATCAAGGGATAGCAAGTTCGGCAAGTGGTCACCAAACTGGGAGGGACCTTTCAAGATCCACAATGCGTCTCTAAAGGAGCATACATGTTAGAAGGATTGAATGGAGAAGAATTTGGGAGGGCTCTCAATGGCAAGTATCTGAAGAAGTATTATCCAAGTGTTTGGATCAACTCATGATTGGGCTAAGGTTTTGCCAACCCATGGTAGCCGATGCGTTGTGGGATACACACATCGCCTTTAGATCCTTTCTACGCTAAAGTTTTTAACGTCTGATTTTTTCGAATCAGCTCAATATAGCCAACAGGTGTTGGTTTGTTTGGATTACTAATTTTATCAATGCCGAAGACACCATCGACAAAATTAGGGGGCATATACAATACAAAGTCAGAAATCAGGTATAGAAGACTTAACAGATTTTTTGGATGTTGCAAATTTTTGAAACTGTCTTTCAAAGCATTCAAGATATGGTCGGCAAACACACATGTGATTAACATTGAATAATGCAAGCAAGCCGATTACAAAAGAGTTGTGAGAATTTAGTTTACAAAAGCTACAAAGTAAGATATTACAACCGACTTAGTGAGATGAGAAATCAGTTATGGCCGATATGGCCTTGCGACGGATTTGACCTATGTCATCGATCGCCTTCGCGTCGGCTGCGTCGCTCCCTGGGATCGACTTCACCGCCTTGGCCAGATCGGACAGATTTGACACTGCAGCCTTGATCTTTCGCCTTTGGGCTCCAATCTCCTTGGGTAGGCCAGCTACGCGCTGCTCTTTTGATATTATTTCGGCGTCAAGCCTGGCAAGTTCAGCCGCCAATTCTTCTCGGTTCCTGTGAAACCGATCCAGTTTAGCAGTCGGCTCAGTCTTCAGGGCGTCAAACTTCGCCTTCTCAGCAGTGATTTCTTGTTGGTTGGCTTTGATATTGGCCTCGAGCGCTTGGTTCTCTCGGCGATCGACTAGTCTTTGCTTAGCTCATTCAAACTTATGACGATGCGCCTCCATAAAGGTAGCCGGTGCGATGATATCGGCCAGCTGATCTGGCAGCCGATCTTGGATATCTTCAAACTAACTTCGGATGGAACCGCAATCAGTGATCAAGAAGTCGAGGGATCTCTCTAGCCGATTGGCTATGTCTGATAGTGTGGCCCTTAAATCTTCATCCAACAGCACCATGGCCTTGCCAGCATCCTCATCGGGGTCCATGAACTCTGAGAGATTGAAAGGCAAGAGATTGGCTACAGTCTGCAAGACAGGAAGTAGTTAGAAGATCAATAAAAGTCAATGAGCCGGTTTATAAGGACAAAGAGACTTACTCGGATGACAGGGATCGAAGTGGCCTCATCTTCAGCATCGCCACCACCTACAGCCGACGGCGTACGCTCGCTCGACACATGGGGGGCAGACGTTGGAGCGAGAGGAGGCTGAAAAAGCATAAGTTTAGGAATCAGCCAATTGAAATACTAGAGTTGATAGAGCTTACTAATGGAGGAGGGGCTGCTTTCTTTCTCGAAGCCAGTTTCTTTGTCTGCAAACACAAAAACTTGATAAGGCATAAACATGGAAAAGTTGATAAGATAAGGTAATAAGAGGTGTTTACTGACTGGGAACGAGAAGCGCGCTTCGGAGGGCTCGAAGTTTTTTCAACAGTTTGTTCAGCCGATAGAGTTCGAGCATATTTGTTAGAAGTACTTGTTTCAGCTGCAGCTTCGTGGACGGCTTGTTCCATATCCTCATGTCGGACCTCTTCATCAAGAAATGCATCTACGTCCGGGTTGATCAGAGATAGGTCATCGGCTGGGATCTTTTTCTATTTCTTGGAAGCTCTCTCCTTCTCCACAACCGCAGCCGGTGCAGCAGCAGTCGATGGTTTAGTCTTTTTCTGCTGACGCAGTGGCTCACGAGTCTAGCCATGCAAAACTGTTGACACTTTCAACGCATGGAAGCCGATGATGGATGGGGCCAGCCCGCAGCCATCGGACAGCACACTAGGAGCATAAAGTATTGCAATTCTTGTGTTGCTAGCATGGGGAGGGGAGGAATCGGTTGTGCTCGAGGGAATGAAACATGGTTAGTCAAATGTGCAAATGATAGCCGATGAAGGAAAGGAACTAAGGGAAGAAGACACTTACCAATGGAATCAGGTCCGGGTCGACGATTGTTAAATACATCGAAGCCGATTGATGGAACAAGTGCAGCTTCCTTTCGTTCCACCATCGGCTGAACATGGCTGTCCTTGTTACTGCCAAGTCAATATTGTCGATACTCCCCAGAGGAGGACCAGGGATGTCAAGCAGCTGACGCATCATGATAGCTCCTTCAATTTTGCGTCTGGCTTGAATCTTGTCCGAGTAAAATAAGCCGATCGGCAGTTGACCCATACCAAGCTGTCTGGCAGCGATCATGGGGTGGTAGAACTCATAAGACTTCTACACATTCCTCCCTTGATGGATGCCGACTGGAAGGATGCAAGGGGATATGGTCACCACATAGATTTCCCTCGGCTTCTCATATTTTCAGAGTTGATTTCATCTAGCCTGAGGACGCCTGGGAACTCAAACTTCTCGAAGTTTTCATAGGCAAACCAGATTCTTGAAGAAGTTGGAAAGCCGTTGTAGAAGTTGTTGAACCAATTTTTGAAGTGATCGGTTGGCGCTTGGATCCAAAATAAGATGAGGCTGCTTCTCCAAATGACAGGCATTGGCGAGTCATCACTTCTTCATCATCCTCAAATCGGGGTTCGGCCAAGGGGAAATCAGCTGCAAAGAGACTTGGCCTTTGTGCAACTTTGTAGGTATGGAGATTCAGCCATAACTCTAGCAGCCACCAAGAGCCTCCGGTGTTGATGGCTTGTTTGGAGTCAAGCTTAGCCGATGCATTGCCTAATGTCTGATAAAGGGAGCCGAGGAGGTATTTTCCTAAAGGGATTTGTTTCCTATCAACCAAAGCCTCGGCTATATGTTGCCAATTTCTTGTTGGGCCGCAGCTTGACCTACAAAACACAAACTTCTCCGACCACATGAGGAGGAAAGCTACGTGCTCCCTATCAGATATCGGGCCATCCCTCATATTCATGGCTATAAAGCCATACCAGGCGCCTATGCTCTTGGTCTTGAAATTGTGATGACACTTGGTGTTGAGGCCGATGGGGTCAACTGTTGAGGTAATGTCCAGCCCTGTGATCATGACCACATCTAAGAGCGTCGGCGTCATAGGCCCTTGTCTAAACAGGAATGCGTTCAGGGTATCTGACCAAAAGTAGCTTGCAGCTAACAGAAGGGGCTCGTCTTTAGGCGTATCGGCTATTGTCAGGACTAGGCATTGACCTATTCCTAGTTCGTCCCAGTGAGCTTGCTTCCTAGCCAATATCCTTAGATACAAAGATGGCCATGACTTGTCCATTGAGGGCCATGATTTGAAGGCACCAGACCAATATGCTAGATTGGGGGTGGAAAACCTAAAAGGGATCCAGTCGGTGTCGGCATTAATAAATTCAGAGGGGTTCGGGTTGCCGATTGGGCGTAATAGAAATTGATTGGAATGGAGGAGGTCTGGGATTGCGATTTGGTGGGAAAGATGCTACAAGTCGAAAGATGAAAAAAGCAAGATTACAGGAGGTAAACAACCAAATCGTGATGAAAGGGAAGCTACAGCCGATGAGACTTACCTCAGGGTACTCTGCTTGGGTCGCATCGGGGCCGGTGGTGGAGGACGCCATTGCTAGGGGAGATCACCGCCACAGAGGGGTTCGCCGGTGAATGTGTTCTTCGGTGTCGACGGAATCGCTGAAGAAGGTTGAGGAAGTTGTTTGGCTAGGGCTTGGAGCGTAAAAGTGATGGCGTGGATCCATTTGGCGCAGAGGGGATGTTATTTAAAGGGTTTATTTGTAACGTCCGAGAAAGACTCGATTTCGGGTAGAGCCGAATTTGAAATTGCGTCAAATCCACAACATTTTCATATCGCGAACTTGTGGGGCATGTGTTAACGACCAAATTTGGTAACCAAATCCCGAGTTTGAAGCGAGAGATTGAAGCGGAATCAGATCGGGAATACAGTCTGTGGAGAAACAGAGGCTGCATCGGCTAAGTTCGAATCGACTGGGAAGCTAGTCGGCTGAGACCGAGTCGGACAGGAATAGCCGATAGCCGATTCCGATTAGGAGATGAAGAAGGAACCGGTCCGATAAGGAAGCTTAAAGATAGATATTGGATTCGGTTCCCAAGAGTTCGTTAAAGATATTGCCATCTATGGATAAGGTCCTATAACGACAATTGTATCTGTAAAATAGGAAGATGTACATATATTCCTTTTGTAACGCGGCATGGGACCCCGTCCCAAGATATTGTCATACCGTAAATAGTGGATAGAGTAGAAACCGTGATCTACACGGACTCATTATGTACCCGGGTATAAATAAGACCTGAGGGTTTGTAAAAATAGATAGATCAACAATCAATACTATCTCGGCGTATCGCCAAACCTTTTCGTTTTTACTTTTCTCGACAAGTTCTTGCTTTTGCTTGGGCTGCATCGACGTCTATCTCTGAATGAGGTAATTCCTTGTTGAAAATGGCTTGTATCGTCAGGATTAGTGCTTACATCATCATGATACTCTAATTTTGATGTTATAAACTGCTTGACTTATCATATGCGACATATAATCTACAACAATGTCTAGATCTATCTTGAGATCAGATGAGTTCTCTCTGAAAACGGTAGCCGATGGAGCTAGGTCTAGATGTTGATTTAGATTATATGGCGTGTCTACCGTCTCGAGGGGTTCTTGTTGACCTACTATACAGATCTAGTATTTCTTCTTGTACTTAATGCTGCATCAAATCAACCTGTTAAGTTGCTTTTAGAGGTATGTAGATCTGTTCAGCATAATGCTTACCATTAGAGACAATGTCGGGGTTTCAGCCGGTCTTACCTATTTTAATCGTCTTTTTAGTATTTGTTACTATCAGATGTGTTAGAATCACCTTTTATATTAAGATCTCAATCTATTTAAATGCCATAAGCCAACATCAATCTGTTGAATTATATCAACAGCCGATTGATTCAGGTTTATCACATTTAACTCAGATTAATATCTTTTTATAAAATATATCGAGTACTAGCCGACTTACATTAGATCTGTGACATTGGCTGGGTTATGAATGCATATAGTTTTTATACTAATGCACTTTTGAATCTAAGTGGTTTATATTGTGTCCGTATACTACCGATCTATCCCAATCACTTAGTTTAAACGTGTGTTGGGATAATGATTATATGTTTATTAATGTCTTTAGCCGATCGAGTAGGATCTAATCTTAACCCAAACGCATATTTCTTGTTTTCTTGTTGGTTACAGGATCAAACCAACTGGCACGCCCGAATTCCACCAAAGGCAATCAATTTGGACCTGCACTAGAGTAAAGCAAATCTCTCAGGCCAGTGCGTGGGAAGCTTTTCTCATCAACACAGACTCATTGTACATCTGGGTATAAATATGACCCGAGACCATGTAATTAACAACACACAACTCAATACAATCTTGGCACATCGCCACCTTTTATTTTACTTGCAATCTCGACGAGTTCTTGCCTCGCTTTTGGGCTGCATCGGTTTCGATCTCCAAGCAAGGTAATTCCTTGTTGCAAGCGGTTTGTGCAATTGGGGTTAGTACTTCCATCATCATGATACTATGATCCTGTTGTTGCAAATTGCTTAATTTATCATCTATGGCATATAATCTAGATCAATGTTTAGATCTATCTTGCGATCGGCTAGCATCTCCTCGAAGACAACAGCCGACAGAGCTAGATCCAAAGGTTGATTTAGGTTATATGGCATATCCACCATCTCAAAAGGTTTTCATTAGCTTATATAGATCTCATGCTTCTTTTTGTACTTAATGTTGCATCAGTTTGATCTATTAAGTCGCTCTTAGAATCATATAGATCTATTCGACTCAATGACTCCTATTAGAGATAGTATCGGGGTTTCAACTGATCTTACCTGTTTTAGCCATCTTATATATTTTATTACTGCTAGATGTGTTAAAGCCACCTTTTATATTAAGATCTTATGCTAATTAAATCTGCTAAGCCTGGTATCAGTCTGTTAAGTCATATTAATAGCCGATTGAACCTTGTTTACTATATTTAGCTTAGAATAACATCTTGGTATAAAATGTATTGGAGTACTAGCCGATTCACATTAGATCTACGACATCGGCTAAGTTATGAATATATATAATTATCGTTCTAAGGCATATTTATATATGAGTGATTTATACTGTCTCGGTATACTACCGATCTATCCCAGTCACTCAGTCTAAACATGCTTTGGAATAGTAATTATGTATTATGAATATCTACAGCCGATCGAGTAGGATCTAATCATAATTTGATTATCTATTCTTTGTTTCTTGTTGGTTACAGGATCAAACCAACTGGCACGCCCTGCAAATTACCAAAGACGATCCAATTTGGATCTGCACTAGAGTTAAGCATACCTCTCAGGCCAGTGCGTGGGAAATTTCTTATCAACACACTTTTGGCACGCCCGGTGGGACTTCTGCAACTTCCAAGTCCAATATAATTGTTGAAGTCAATTCTACTGACATAGACCAGGAAAACATCATACCCGTCACGATGGACAAGCTTACTGCCGAACAACAAGCTAAGTATCGGTAGATGATCGAATGACTGCAAACCCACTATTTGCAGTCCTTTACCCAGACTAGGTCTGGGGCAATCATTTAGAAGTACAAGTTTGTGATCCCCAAAGAATTCGACTCTGGAGCCACCTCCAGCAAGAACAAGGGGAAAGAAAAGATTGAGGAGGTCAAACGGGAGGAAGACGGCTCAGAACTCCACACGCTACAGGATAGAATCGACTCGGTTGTCTACCACATTCTTCTCAACCAGTCTGGGATACTGGTCAACACTTTGAACAACATGATCAGCACCGTGGTGGATTCCAAGATAGCCGAGCAGCTGCCAAGGGGCCCAACCTTTCTCCCTGACGGCCGGTTCCCCAACTACAGGATTCTATCGACATACGGGCTGCCGATTCCTCCACTGGGACAGCCGACTCTCCCCGGGGTGGCCCCTATTCAGCCGAATGTGCAGTGATCGGCCGTAAAACTGCCGCCCAAGCTTTTGACCATGCAACAACCTCAGCATCAGGGCCACGGAGTTCTGATACTACCCCAGGAGCTAGTGGAGGCCATATACAGCGCCAATCGGCAATCCCTCACCAACAAAACGCCGATTGGAAACCATGCATTGGGGTCCCCTCAAAACCCGATTGGTGCGCAGCTTCCCCCTGAACAACAACCTTCGGTGATCCCTCAGCCGCCTTCTGCCATCAATCAATTCCCACATCAGTATCCTGGGGGCAACTTTGATCAGTATTACCAGCCTCATTCACCGCAAATGCAGTATCGGCAAGCCCCTATGTAGTATGATCAATATGAGCCGATGCAACATGTTCAAGCTCAAGAGGCATGGCAGAGCAAGCCTTGGGCCGACCAAATTGCAGATGTCATGCGTGATCAGTTCGACCTCAATCCAATAGACTCCGGTAACATGTACCAGTACCCTTATCCAGAATACTTTGAGAGGGTCCCCCTGCCAAACCCGAACAAGGTGCCAAAATTTTCAAAATTCTCTGGGCAAGACAACATTTCAACATACGAACACGTTAGCCGATTTTTGGCCCAATGTGGAGAGGCCTTGGCTACAGATGCACTCAGAGTGAGATTGTTTCCACTCTCTCTATCGGGATCGGCCTTTACCTGGTTTCTTCACTGCCTTACAACTCAGTGCAAAGCTGGGCCGATCTTGAGAAGCAATTTCACAGCTACTTCTACTCCGGCACCCATGAGATGAAGTTGTCAGACCTCACCGTCATCAGGCAGAAACATGACGAGTCGGTTCAGGACTACATTCAACGTTTCATGGACATGAGGAACTGGTGCTATAGCCTGGTGCTGTCAGACTCACAGTTAGCCGATTTAGCCTTCCATGGCCTTTTGGCGCCTATCAGGGAAAGGTTTTCAGCCTAGGATTTTGAGAGCTTAGCCCACTTGTCTCGGAAAGTGACAGCGCATGAGCAGCATTTCAGGAGGCCAAGAAAGCATTCAAGAAAGTCAGCCACATCGCCAATGCCTCAGATTTAGATTCAAGCAACAGCGATGCTGAATTGGCAGCAACCGTATGGACCAAGAATAAGAAGGCGCTAACATGTCAGCGATTGAAAAAATCAGCTAGAGAAGAGAAATAAGAAGGCCGACAAAATTTTTGATCTGCTGCTTTGGGAAAAGCAAATCCAGCTCCCGGCCAATCAAGTCATTCCATCGGCCAAAGAATTAAAGAAAAGGAAATACTACAAATGGCACAACACCGGCTCTCATAGTACCAACGACTATAAGGTGTTCCGCCAACAGATTCAGTCGGCTAAAGAAGCGAGACAAATCAAATTTGAAGATTTGACGAAGCCGATGAAGGTCGACGGCAACCCCTTTCCCATCAACATGGTCTATGCTAGTCAAAGGCAAGCTGATTGGCAGCCCAGAATGACGAACAGCTTAGTCAGATCCAGGCAGGGATATGGAGAAAAAATGACTACCGCAGACTACCAGGAGCACCTCAAGAAGCCGACGAAAGTTGATTCATTTCCCGTTAACATGGTTTGTGCCAGTCACCGATCGGCTGATCCTCATCCCTGAAAGACGGACAACCTAGTCAGATTCATGAAGAGACATGAAGAGAAGGAGACCGGCAGGGTCTACAAAGTACATCCGAGGAGATACGATCGGCAAGAAGGGGTCTTTAGTGTGGCTAGGTTCTATGTGGATATAATTTATGGTGAAGGAATTTCTATTTTACCTCTTTTATTTTGGAAGTTATTAATTTTTAAAGTCGGCTCGGTATAGCGTAGGATTTAACTAAGTATCATCCTAAATTGCTTTTACCTCTTGGTTAAGGTTAACCTTGACCTTCCATAGGTGAGGGAAAATGTTTCCTAGGATTAATGTAATTTATTTTATAATTTTTTGAGCTATAATAAATTTAGTAAGTATTTTATGAAACTATAACATGTTTTAGGTCTATAGTACTCTATGGTTGTGGCCTTAGGGTCTTAGGTCCAGGACTTGATCCATTAGGTTTATGGTGTACTAAACGAGTATTTTTAATTAGCCAATCTAATTTTAGTTGATTGTTTTTGGCCTTGGATTACTTGGCTACACATTTTATAGCTAGGAGTGTTTTATGTTATAAATTTTACATACCAACCTAGTGACTACTATGTGGGCTACGCAAACTCAGTTTTTGGTACTTAGGGTTGGACCATATGTTTTCACTGGTCTACCATGTTTTATTTTGGTTTTCCTAGAGCTAGGACTATTCTTCATGTTTGTATAACCATATATACACACATTTAGATGTGTATACATATGACACTACTTCGTGTACTACCTAGGCTATCTGTTTAGGGTCTTTACTTTATATCCCAGTGGATGAGTGGCCATGTTTTATTTTTACCTAATGAGAGTTCATTTGTCTCTGGTCTTATAGAACTTATTTTACTCAAAAGGAGTAGATTTGAATTTTCCTACAATTTTTGCATGTTGGAGGGTGCAGTGAGCCTTTAGTTTCATCTAAAATTATTTTAAGGGCTTACAATATACAGAAGTCTTATATTTCTATCTTACATTGTGAAAGTATGGGTTTTGGTGAACTTATAGAGCTTAAGTTTGTTCAAAAAGGAGTTGGGATGAATTTTAAATAAATCCCCTAAATAAATCCTCTTAAGTTTGAAAGTATGGGTTTTGGTGAACTTATAGAGCTAAAGTATGAATTTTAAAAAGGAGTTGTCTGCCCTAAAATGTAGCATTTCCTCTAAATTAGTTTTGGTAAGCATTTGACCCAAAGAATGTATACCTTTTTATTTTCCCTACTCAGAGAGGGTAAGGTGATGAATCTATAGGATCTGGGTTTGCTTAGATTGAAGCTAATTTAAATTTTCTAGGGATTTTACAAATTTACACATGGTGTATGTGTGGTCTGCCTTATTTGAATTTTTGTGACAAATCTGGAGAAATAAGGTCCATGTTTTATGTTTCTAAAATTTAGTTCACTACTCAGGAATATACAAAAATTTGTCCCATCTTAAAATGACTTCGATTGAATTTTATATGGATTTTAGAAGAGTTGTTCTACTTTTTATGAAAAATTACCAGCCATTGCCATCTTCCTGTCTCTCTTGCGCGTGGGCCCTACGGGTCAGTTACTATGGGTTTGAGAGAAGGTTTTGGCGCCCGTTTGGTGGGGTCAAGCTATCAATGAGCATGAGAGGAAAAAGGAGCAGGGGTGGGGTGCGCCGGTGATGTTTCCCGATCTCGCCGGCAGCGTACGGCGGCGTTTCAGAGGGGATGACTAAAAGAGAAAATGTAGAGTGGTCTGTTGTGAATCTAGTGGTGGTGGTCTTGTGCACGGTGGTGGTCGAATAGTGCCGGCGACGAGCGCGGCGGCGGTGTGGCTCGGCATGAAAGTTCTCATCGAGCTTTAGCCCATTCTAGAGTGAACCAATGCATGCATGAGGGTCTATAGGGTCCCTTGAGACTTACTAGAGGTCGCGCGCGTGCTGGCGAAGCCTGGTCACCGGCGGCGGTGCGAAGGAGGATCCGGCGGCGACGGAAACCTTTGGGGTTGCACGGTGATGGCTCGATTCGTCTAACGAACTGCCATGGACGTACGTCACACATGTTAGGGAGATCCTAGGGATGGCTCAAATGCGAGGGATGGGACAATGGCTCACCGGGACGAGTAGATTTGATGGAGGCAGCCCGTGGCGGCGGTTGGCCAGCATCGAGGAAAACGGAGGCCGATCTCCCTTCTCAGTGCGCCATTCATGGGGATTCTTGAGGGGAAACGTCGAGGAAGTCGAGGCGAAGATGGTGGCGTAGTGGCGTGGCTTGTCTCGCCCTACATTGCCCGGAACGACGTCGATGGTGCGGCGACGATGTTTGGTGCGTGCTCCCGACTTCGGTAGAATGCGTCGGTGTTCCCGCAGCTACAATGGATGAAAGGAGATGAGGTCAATAGCGAAAATGCTTGGCATTGTGTGCTTAGGATAGAACGCGAGAGAAAGAGAGTTGACTGTGGCTCCTTGGCGGCGGCGGCCTTCGTCTTCTTCGGGTCCGACGGAGACAAGGTGACGGAGATGGGTAGCTAGGTCTTCCTTCCTCGAGTTGGTTGGCTCAGTGATGGAGTGTGGAGCTAGGCGACACGATTAGAGGGGTTTTGAGGCCATGAGAGGATGATTTCGGGCATCGACACGTCGTGGCCACGCATCGACGATGCTTTGCACGCGGTCGGCCGTCTGCCGGCGTTGCTTGGTCGGTTGGGTGAAGGGGACCGAGGCCGAGCTAGCCGCGAGCAACGACATTGGGCCCAACTCCATGGTATTCAAGGCAGAGGAGAGGGGAATGGGTAAGTCTCTGGGTGCAGTCGAGTTTGGAAGGAAATTTCAGATTATTTCCTCATGTCTCACTTTGCAGCTCTCTAGCTCATTGAGTGGCTTAGATAAATTGATGAGAATTTTTCTGTAGAGGGAAGTAGATATAGAACCCATTTCCTTTGGTTTCACTCAAAGATCACTCATGGTTTGCTCACAGAAATTCAACAAATTTTGGGTATTTTAAACCTTGTGTGAATTTTTCAGAGGTCCAAACAGTCCAGAAAAATTCTAGAAAAATTATATTTAACTTTGGTATGCATCCTAGTATTTTAATAAATTATCTCCTATACTACCTTATGTGCACTTTGATTCACTTTGGGTGAGACTTGGTTTTAACCGATTGGGAATATTAATTTTGCCCATTACCTTATTGTTTTGTTTAATTTATTCGGGGGCTTAAACCTTAATTATTAATTTGTACAAAATTTTATTAAATTAATTATGCTATTTAGCACCTACATAAATTCTCTCATGATTTTATCTATTATAGTTTTATCCTTGGGTAACCTCCCTAGGTTTTGGTGTTCACTCTATGTGTGTGTATCTACTTTGGTCCTAGGTTTCCTAACAAAATTTTCTTAAGCAGAGGGGATGTACCACTTTCACTGGAAACGGTTTTATTCTCTCCTCTGACTCAACATCGGCTATCGGCTATCTTTGTCCAATCCAGCCTCAGCCGATTGACCTCGTAGCCGATCGTTACTCAGCCGATTTGAGTATAGCCGACGCAACCTCTGTTTCTCCACAGATTATTCTCCCAATCCAATTCCGCTTCAAATTCGACCTTGAACTTAGGGATTTGGTTGCCAAATTTGGTCGTCAACACATGCCGCCCAAGTCCGTGATAAGATAATATCGCGGATTTGCTGCCTCTCCAAATTCCCGCTTTCTCCGACTGAAACCGATTCGGCTGCCCAAAAATATCCTTAAAATACCGCCCTCGCGGCCACCGCATGTGGCACATTGCCACAAACGAATAGCCACCTCAACAACTCTCGAGTTCTCCGGCGACCTCCTCAGCAACCTCAGAGACCTCATTCTCCCCAGCGGACCCTGGAAGGCGGCAATCACCGTCAATGGCTTCCTCAAGCACCCCTTCCGCCGCGCCGCAGCAGCCAGCCTATCCTGCGGTAAGTCCGTCGGCTTCATCTCCTTTTCTTTCTGCTATTTAGCTACTACCTTTTCATAATCCCTTGTTCCTTTCCTCATTCTGTAGCACTTAACCCACCAAATCGCAATCCCCAACCTAGCTCACCAGAACCAATACTTCCTAGGGCCGATCGGCAATTTGGACCCAAGAGAAATAATAAACGCAGCGATCGGATCCCTTTTAGGTTTTCCACCCGAAACCTATCATCTTGGACCAGCGCGTTCAAATCATGGCCATCAACCGACAAGTCTTGGCCAGCTGGTTTTTAAGGATGTCGGCTAGGAAAAGGACCTTTGGGTGAACTTGGAATAGCTCGGTGTTTGGAACTAACAATAGCCAACATGCCCAAGGACGAATCCCTTCTGTCGGCTGCTTACTACTTTTGGTCCGACACACTCAATGCCTTCTTATTTAGACAGGGGCCGATGACCCCCACCCTGATGGATGTGAAAATGATAACTGGCTTGGACATTACCTCCACAGTCAGCCCAAGTGATCTTCAGCGCAATTGCCAACACAACTACAAGACCAAAAGCATTGGCAGCTGGAGCGGCTTTATCTCAATGAACATGAAAGACGGGCCGATTTCGGACAGGGAACACACCACCTTCCTCCTTATGTCGCTAGAGAAGTTTGTATTCTATGGATCTAGTTGTGGCCCAACTAGTAACTGGCAACACGTAGCCGAAGCCCTTGTAGAGAAAAAGCATATACCCTTAAGCAAGTACCTATTGGGTTATCTATACCAGGTCTTAAGCTCGGCTTCGGCTCGATTGGCCACCAAGCAATCTGTTGGCACTGGGGGCCCATGGTGGTTGCTACAACTTTGGCTCAACTTACATTTGTACAAGATAGCCGAACTGCCTGCCCCACTTCAAACTGAGTTCCCACTGACAGAGCCGAGAAAAAACCACTCGATGGCCGACGTCCTACGGTGAAGCTGCTTCAACCTACCCGGGCTCAAAATTGACGTAGAAGACTTCACGAGAATGGTTTGATCGGTACGGCGGCTTTCCAAACGCCTCCAAAATCTGGTTCGCATATGAAGACTTTATTGAACTTGAGCAGCTAGACAATCTTTGGCTAGACGAACTCGACTCAGAAGAATACACGGCGCCAAGGGAAATTTTTGTCACTGCTATCACTCCGTGCATCCTTCCCGTCGGTATTCACCAAGGCCGCAACGTCACAAAATCTTATGAGTTTTATCACCCCATGGTGGCAGCGAGGCAGCTTGGAATGGGCCAACTGCCCATCGGCTTATGGTTTGCCGACAAGATCCAGCCGAGGGGAAGAATCGAAGGCAATGTAATGATGCTTCGGCTACTTCAACTCCCAATTCCTCCTCTCGGCAGCATGACCAGAATCAACCTGGCGATAAGCAGATCGCCGATCTTCAACCAGTGGTGGGGCGAGTGGAAGCAACACTTATTCCACCAATCGGCTACGATGTTCCTGACGATCATCGACCCAGACAGAGTTCCATCGGTAAGCACATAACCTATTCCTTTCTTATTCACCGGTCATTACTCATATCATCGGCTAACCATAATTTCCTTATGTTGCAGACAATCGATGATTCCCCTCCCTCGGTCAGCCGAAGTGGGGTGGTGATCAACTACGTGCTCGGCATCGTGCCGAATGGGCGTGGGCTGGCGCCATCCCCAATCGGCTTCAACGCGTCGAAGGTGGGCACGTTACTCCACGGCCAGACCCATAAGCCGATTCGTCGGATAAAGAGGGCCCGACCATCGAGCTGCTTGCTACTCCATTGCCGAAGCAAGAAAAAGGGCAGCCAAGAAGGCGAAGCGAGCCCCGGCCAATGACGACTTATACCCAGTTGACCCAGTCGTGGACGCCTTTTTGGCTCAAGAAGTCGAAGATGAAGAAGTTGCAGAAGCTGCGATGAAGCGCAGGCGATTCCGGCTCGAAAAAAATACACTTTGCAACTCCATCGGCCGACGAGAGCGGCGTCCAAAAACTCCAAGTCCTCTGAGGCGTCCTGCTCGGCCGATTATGGTAAATAACTTCACTCCTTTCCCCTTTTCAAATTACTCATTTGCATATGCTCATGCCTCCTCTGTATCTTTGAATCGGTAGAGAACCAAACGCGTCACCATGAAGAAATCGGCTCCCCTGCGATCAGTAAGTCCTTATCCTCATACTTTGTGCATTCCTTAGCCGATCCCCAACTAACTCTCTTCACAGCCACCACGCGCACCAACACCTGCCCCCCAGGAATCAAGTGAGCGCACCAAGTCAGCCGCGGGCGGTGGCCACATCGATGAAGAAGTCATCTCGGCTGCCGGTGGTGATCAGGCTGACGCAGAACCCACTCCGGCTTCGATGCCCACACTAAGTGTTGCTCAACCTTATTAGCCGATTCGATAAATCCATCACTTTTCTAAACTATTACTTTCTTTTTGCGAGAATATAGCCGATCTCTTGGGCTTTGACCCGTCGAAGTTTGAAGATCATGACGACGGAGGCGAGAAGGCACTGGTGCCGCTTGACGCAAACCTAAAAGCTGTTCTAGCCGATATCGGCAATCGGCTAGAGGTCTCTCTAGATGCACTGGTAGCCGACTGTGGCCCAATTTGCGCTCGGTTCAAAGAAATTCAAAACCAGCTACCAAACGCCGTGGCTGACGCGATCGTCCCGGCCACCTTCCTAGAAGCGCACCAAGTGAAATATGAGCGAGCCCAACAACGCCTTATCGATCGTCGAGAGAACCAATCATTGATGGCAGCGATCAAGTCGAGTCAAGAAGATATCAAGGCCAAAAAAGTTGACTTTGACGCCTTGAAAACGGAGCCGGCCGCCAAACTTGAACGGCTTCGGACACAAAGGGATCAAATAATAGCCGACTTTGTCCAAATTACTACAGAAATCCAAGTGCGGGAAGAATACATGGCCGCTTGCCTAAAGAGGTCAAAGACAAGCGATCAAGCATCAAGGCGGTCGTGTCCCACCTGAAGGACTTGACCAAGGCGGTGAGGCCGATAACTGGGTCCGATGCCGACGGTGCTAAGTCCATCGAGGAAGTAGACCAAATCAGACGCAAGGTGTTCTCGACCATAGCTAACTTTTTGAAGCAGTGAGCCGATTGTAATAACCTAGAAACCCTAACTTTTGTAATCGGCTTTGGCCTTCTGAAACTATCTTGTGATCGGCTTCTATAAAATCTTGCTTGTCGTTAAACCATCTCCTGTAATCGGCTGGTTTTACTTGAGTTCCACTTAACACATGCTTGCCGATTATGTTAAACTTGCTTGAAGTCGTCAAATTTTTTTGAAAAAGTCACTTTTTCTCCTTGATATCGTATTGTACTATATATGCATATGCTCCCCCTAATTTCGTTGATGTCTTTGATGTCGACGAAATTATGAACTTAATACACTTCCGTTCTGTTGTCGTAACCGTCGGCCAAACCTAGCCGATCTATAGAAAAACTAGGGTAAAAAACTTGACTTGAAAGTGACCTAAAGGCGATGCGTGCGTTACAACGCATCGGCTAGCACGAATCGGCTGAAGAAACAGAGCCGAATCATGAGTTGATCCACACACTTGGGTAATATTTTTTCAAATACTTTCCATTTAGAGCCCTTCCAAATACTTCTCCATCTAACCCTTCTAACATGTAGGCTCCTTTAGAGACGCATTTGTGGATCTTGAAAGGCCCTTTCCAATTTGGCGACCACTTGCCGAATTTATTGTCTCTTGTTCCAATCGGCAATATTAGTTTCCAAACGAGTTCGCCCTCTTCAAAAGACTTAGGTACAACTTTCTTATTATAATGACAGGCTACTCGGTCCTTATCCCTTGTTACTTTTTCCAAGGCCCTCATTCGTGATAAAACTAGGTCTTCCGATTCGTCTACCATCAGGTGATAGTAATCATCGGCTGTGAGCTGATCTTGTAGCTGAACTCATCTCGAGCCGAGGATATTTTCCCACGGCCGAACTTGTATGGAGGGACTTGGATAGACCCATAGCATGCCATCCGATATGCCCAAAGTGATTCGGCTAATCGGCTATGCCATTGCTTAGGGTACTCAGAAATCTTCCTCTTTATCAGTTTGATCAAACTTTTGTTTGAAGCCTCTGCTTGCCCGTTAGCCTATGCATAGCACGGTGAAGAATTAAGTAATTTGATCCCCATGCCGCCGGCAAACTGAACAAACTCGTCCAATATGAAGATAGATCCCTAGTCTGTGTTATTGTTTGTGGGATGCCAAATCGGTAGATAATGTGCTCTTTAACAAACTCGATTGCGTCCCTAGAATCAACCTTTTTCAAAGGAATTTCTTCCACCCATTTTGTAAAATAGTCCGTTGCTACCATAATGAATTTATGCCCTTTGCTTGAGGGTGGATTGATCTGGCTGATCATGTCAATGCCCCATCCTCTGAACGGCCAAGGCTTTATGATTGGGTTCATAGCCGATGCTGGTGCTCTCTACACGGCGCCGAATTTCTGACAATTCTGGCACCTTTATAATACTTGAAACAGTCCTCCAGCATCGTCGGCCAAAAATATCCTGCTCTCCGAAGCAACTATTTCATCTTGTGGGCCGATTGATGTGTGCCGCATACCCCTTCATGCACTTCTCCGATAGCCACTTTGGCTTGGTCGGCACTAAGCCACTTGAGCAACACACCATCAATCGTCCGATAGTAGAGATCTTCGTCGAGCAAAACATATCTTAAGGTTTTGTATCACAATTTCCTTGAAGCCGATTGAGAGGGGTTCTGTAAATAACCGTAGACCTCAAACCTCCAATCATCGGCTGTCATGCAAGCGACTTCTATCTCGACTTCTTTTATCATCGGCTTGTAGCCTAATGCCCCTTGAGCTAAATCATTGGCTTCTGTATTCTGCTCTCTGGGGATGTGATTTAGTGTAACTAGCCGAAAGCTATCCATCAATTCTCGGCATTGTTGATAGTAGACCATCAGCGCGTCATTTCTGCATTCGTACTCCCCTGACAACTGGCTGATGATCAATAGTGAATCCCCATTATCTCTATGGTGTCGGCTTCAACTTCTTTGAGAAGATGCAAACCCTTGAGCACTGCTACATATTCGGCTTGATTGTTTATAGCATGGGGGTTGATAGAAAAGGCGAATTCAAAGCTTGCCCCCTAGGCGAAATAATGACCAAGCCGATACCACAGCCGTTGGTGCACACTGAGCCATCAAATGTCAATGTCCAAGGCATAATGTCGATTGAGCCGATTGAGTCATCTCTGCGCTCCACGATGAAATCGGCTATAGCCTGCCCTTTAGTTGCCCTGGGTGCCTGATACCTCAGATCAAATTCTGTCAGGGCAAAAATACACTTTCCAATTCGCCCTTTTAAAACTGGAGCTAAATGACATCGGCTTTACATATTATAGTGCACTCATTGGATAGCAGATAATGCCTAAACTTTGTATATGAAAAATATAGGCACAGGCATAGCTTCTCCACTAGTAAATACCTTGTCTCTGCGTCCAACAGCCGTCGGTTGAGATAGAAGATAACTTTTTCTTTGCCTTCAACCTCTTGGATTAGGACTGAGCCGATTGACTTGTCATTGGCTGACAAGTAAAGCTTGAACAGTATTCTCTTTCGTGGAGAAATTAGAACTGAAGGCGAGCTTAAATAATTCTTGATTGCCTTCTACTGCTCTGCCCCCCATGTGAATGCTTGATCGGCTTTGAGCCGAAGCAGCGGTGTGAACAACTCCATCTTTTCTAAAAGATTGGCTATGAACCACCTGATGAAGTTAATTTTGCCGATCAATGATTGAAGCTGCTTCTTGTCCTTCGGAGGTTGTATCATCTTGATAGCATTGATGCTCCTTGGTGTAACCTCAATTCCTCTTTGATGAACAAGAAACCCTAGAAATTGCCCGGCCGATACGCCGAACGCGCACTTCAACGGATTCATCTTCAGGCCATATTTTCTTGTCCGTTCCAAAACTTGCCTCAGATCGGCTATATGGTTCTCCATCTCCCTGGACTTGACCACGACGTTGTCGATGTAGATCTCCACCAAGGAGCCGATCATTTCATGAAAGATATAATTCATGGCCCGTTGATATGTTGCCCCAGCATTTTTTAGCCCGAACGTCATAACGACCCATTCATACAAGCCGATTGCCCTAGAACATCGAAAGGCAGTTTTGTGAATGTCCTCCTCAGCCATGAAGATTTGATTGTAGCTTGCATTGCCATCCATAAAGCTGATAATTTTGTGGCCTGACGCAGTGTCTACGAGCAAATCGGCTGTAGGCATTGGGTATTCATCTTTGGGGGTAGCCTTATTCAAGTCTCTGAAATCGATGCATACCCTGAGTTTGCCATTTTTTTCAGCACTAGGACAATGTTTGAGACCTACTCGACGTATCGACAAGGCTGAATGAATCCAGCATCGTGTAGTCGAGTTATTTTGGCTTTGATCACGTCGTACATATCGGCTTTGAACCTCCTGGGAGGTTGTTTGCACGGCCGATAGCCTGCCTTGATTGGCAGTTGATGAATAACTATAGATCGGCTAAGACCGGGCATCTCGAAGTACTCCCAAGCAAAAAAATATTTATATTCTTTTAACAAATTAATGAGTTGGGATCTACAATGAGAAGATAAATTTTTGCTGTTGTACGTCGGCCTAGGCCTGTCTCTAGAACCTATGTCTATTTCTTCTAATTCGTCGGCCGACGTAAAACCCTGCCCTAACTTGCCATCGTCTTCATCTGCGGTGTCCGTGCTGTAGATGTTCGAGCCCTCCACAACATCTTGCTCAGAGCAGCAGCTACGGCCTGTCGTCTCCAATCGGCTGTATGGCAGAATCAGACACTTTTAGAAAATTGGCTTGCCAGATTTCCCTGATAAACAATCGATGCCATCGATTTTCCAAAGTGGCAAATCGGCATTGGCGACGCTTACTGACCTGTCGGCTGGTACAATCTCTATTTTTTTGCCGTCCCATTGAAGTAGACACTGGTGCATAGTGGAAGGGACGCAACAGTTAGCATGTATCCAGTCCCTCCCGAGCAGCAGGCTGTAAGACCCCTTCCCGTCCATGACAAAAAAAGTTGTGGGCACGGTCTTGTTGCCGGCGGTCAGCTCGACATTCAAAACACCCTTGGTCTCTGATGGGTTGCCACCGAAGTCCTTCAGTACCATGTTTGTCTTGATCAGGTCTTCGGCTCCCTTTCCCAATTTCCTAAATGTTGCATAGGGCATCAGGTTTACTACGGCACCCCCATCCACTAGCATTTTTTACATCGGCTTGCCGTTAACGAAGCCTTTTACGTACAACGGCTTGAGATGCCGATTTTTGGTCCCCTCTGGCTTATCAAAAATTGCTTGATCCGAGGACAGTGCTAGCTTGACCAAGGCGTCTTCAATACTGTCTGCATCGGCTTCAGGAGCACCGAATTCGGCTGGCAATATGTGTTAGTGATATGCCCTAGAGGCAACATGGAGATGTTGGATATCACGTTAATGTTTATGTATTTATGAATAAAGTGTTATTCAGTTCCATGAAATAGACATCTTGTATTGATCAATAAGTACGTGACTTATTTATGCGACTCTTTATGTATGACTCTATTTCTAAACGATCCCTGATCATATGTCATATTGTTGGAACAAATATGATTCTAAGATCGGCATGTTTATTGATTGATGATCATGTCTCATAGATCATGGGTATGGAGATACCAAATCAATAAACATGGACATATGTGTTAGAGAACACATTGTTGGATAGACCCACCATGGGACACTACAAGAATCAATGTGCCATTAGTTGGTCTCAGGTAGTGTTGGTACAAAGTCCTTAGACCTGAGATCACCATGGATTTCAACATGTGTAGTAGCCTACTTTGGGACTACCAAACGCTATTCCGTAACTGGGTTGTTTTAAAGGTAGTTTTCGGGTTTGCTATGAAACATGGAGTGGGATGTGAGTGATCAAGATGGAATTTGCCCCTCCTTTGGAGAGATATCTCTGGGCCCCTCGAGGTAATGGATTATGGAAATGCATGACTATGTTAAGTTGATTGAGGAGTCAATCTGTTAGTGATATGCCCTAGAGGCAACATGGAGATGTTGGATATCACGTCAATGTTTATGTATTTATGAATAAAGTGTTATTCAGTTCCATGAAATAGACATCTTGTATTGATCAATAAGTACGTGACTTATTTATGAGACTCGATATGTATGAATCTATTTCTAAATGATCCCTGATCATATGTCATATTGTTGGAACAAATATGATTCTAAGATCGGCATGTTTATTGATTGATGATCATGTCTCATAGATCATGGGTATGGAGATACCAAATCAATAAACATGGACATATGTGTTAGGGAACACATTGTTGGATAGACCCACCATGAGACACTACGGGAATCAATGTGCCATTAGTTGGTCTCGGGTAGTGTTGGTACAAAGTCCTTAGACACTGAGATCACCATGGATTCCAACATGTGTAGTAGCCTACTTTGGGACTACCAAATGCTATTCCAAAGCTGGGTAGTTATAAAGGTAGTTTTCGGGTTTGCTATGAAACATGGAGTGGGATGTGAGTGATCAAGATGGAATTTGCCCCTCCTTTGGAGACATATCTCGGGCCCCTCGAGGTAATGGATTATGGAAATGCATGGCCATGCTAAGTTGATTGAGGAGTCAATCAACGGATAGATAATCCAATACGGTTCGAGTGAATGGTTAAGCTATTGAAGGGATGGCACACATCTTGCCTATAGCTTAAGTGGTATCGTGAGGCAAAGGGATTTGTGTACACATTACAGGTTCGAGCCGATATTATTCTTGTATACTATGGTGTCAATATGTGCTTGCTAGGCGCCGCTATTGACGGGTCGGCTGAGTTAGACTCGAGCCGACGATCGGCTAAGTTAGACTATAGCCGAAACCGAGTATACCTGAACCTACAGGGTCGCACGCTTAAGGGGATAAGAACAGACATTCGAGTTGGACTCGGATACGGCTCGATCGGATAGGGATCCGATCGGATAGAGTCCTATGGGCTTACGACGTGTGGGCGGCCAACTCTATGAGATACGGATGAGATCCGATTCAAAATAGAGTCCCGATCGGCCACTAGTCCCGTCGGCCAACTCTATATAAAGGAGGGAGGGGTGGAGGGCTGCGACACGTCAATTGCATCGCGTGCAACAGAAGTCGTCGAGATCAATCTCCACGGAAACCCTCCCCACTTTCGAGCCAAACCCTAGCCTTGCATCGCGTGCTAGCACACGGGTGTACGGCGTTCTGTCCCCGGACGTGTGGATACCGGTAGAGGCGCCGCTACGTTGCGCGCCGTTGATCGGCTTCGGATCGGCCGCAATCGGAGCGATCGGCCGTGGTGAAATCGGCTGCGGTCGGGCGCATCGGAGCGAGTCGTGAGAACGTGGCTGAACGACTCGAATCGGCTGATTGGCGAATCGGCTGTCTCCGGGAATCGGCTACACTGTTCCGGATCGGATTGCCCCGATTGGCTATTCCACCGCACTCTACTCCAATCGGTAACGATCTATCGGCCCTTACTTGCAAGTGTTCTGGTTTGCACGGTAAAAGTTTTTGTTTTCGGCTAGCGTAGCCTCCGCGTAACCCTTCGGTGGTATCGAGCTAATCTTGCTTAGTTCGGGTTTTAGATTGGATCGGAACAAGTTTAGTACACGGGTTGATTTGATCAATCGGTTTTACGGGATCCGTTGAGGGAGTTGATGGTAATTGCGTTCCTTGATAGTGTATCGGAACGGCATAATGTGATTACGTCGAAGCAATTTCCATGTAACTCGGTTTGAGTTGGGTTCGAGATAGCGTTCCTTGATAGTGTATCGGAACGGTATAATGTGATTATGCCGAAGCTATCTCGTAGTCCGATCTTGTTTGCTGCCTCGTGCCTACGCAAACCATCTCCCTTGATAGTGTATCGGGACAACATAATATGATTATGCCGACATGGTTTCCGTAAGCGATTTCATAGATTTGACCGCCGTGTGCGTCCCTTATAGGTCGTCTCGATGCCGTTTCTCTACGATAGGTAGAAAACGTTTCTACACCTAACTTGTTTTGCGAGAGAGAATGCTTTGAGATGGTATGGCCCTATTGTATGTATGAGATGCATGTGATGCATGTAATATTCTTTCATATGTGCAATCCTGTAATATTCTTTCATATGTGCAATGCTTGTAATATTCTTTCACGACCTGCGAGTCGATGTAATCTTCAATTAGAGCTTCTATAGAAGTAGCATAGTTTGAAGATATCAAGCATTCGGCACTCGGAAAAACGGTGATGAAGATGGAGATCCTCTACACCGCATGGAGATAGAGATCACCATGTGAAGGGGGCCATACTATTTCATGCTATTCTACTTGCTTTCATATGTGATATGTTTGTTTGATAGGATAGCATCCCTCACAATATTAAGTAGTAATGATGCCCTTCCAAATGTTACACTCGTCACCGTTATGCTCGTCAATGGTGGGTCGCCAAAGCGAGTGCCATTCTCTATCATAACACGAGGGTATATGTCGACATATACATGTAGGAGCATTTGGTTTACTTAACAAGGCTATCAAAACAGTTTTGGGCCTTGGGGCATAGGTTGGGGCCGGGGCATGGAGATGCCACACCAACAACAAGAGTCACATAGAGATGTGATTAGCAAGGAGTTGCTTACCGATGTTACTAATTTTCTAGCGGTGATGCCAAAGCTCACTAGAAAATTAACTAACATGTGGATCTTGACCCAATACGTAACCTAGAGGGAAGGTGGAAAATACGTAATGGGAGTCTTATGTTAAATTGTTTAACAAAAGACATAGCATAAACATTGTGCTAAACTTTTGCTTTTACGTTGTAGAATAAATGGCGGCTAATACTACACCCAGTACCTTTAATTTGCGATCTATTCTCGAAAAGGAAAAATTAAATGGAACAAACTTTATGGATTGGTATCGCAACTTGAGAATTGTTCTCAAGCAAGAGCGTAAGGAGTACGTTCTTGAAGTACCTTATCCGGAGGATTTGCCTAATAATGCCACTTTGCTTGCGCACGGAGAGCTTACGAGAAGCACACTAATGATGCCCTAGATATAAGCTGTCTCATGCTTGCAACAATGTCCCCTCGAAGCAATATGAGAGCAGCGATGCTCACACTATTATTCGGGACTGCGTGGCATGTTTGGGAACCAAGCTCGGGCCGAGAGGTTCAACACCTCGAAGTCCTTGTTTGCGTGCAGCTTGTTGAAGGGAATCCCGTCGATCCGCATGTGATAAAGATGATTGGCTATATTGAGAGTCCGGAAAACTAGGTTTTCCCCTTAGCCAAGAGTTGGCTCCGTGTGATTCTCCGGTCGCTCCCTCCGAGCTTCGAGCCATTCATATTAAATTATCACATGAACAATATGGATAGGACCTTGGCTGAATTGCATGGGATGCTAAAGACAGTGAGGAGAGTATCCAGGAAGAATGGTCATCATGTGATGATGATGCGAAGGCTAAGCGCAAACCACTGTCAAGAAACTTTGCACCAAGAGGAAGTTAACTCCCGATGAGATCGCGAGTGCCTCCAATGCAAAGAAGGGCAAAAAGGGTCGGCGGCATCGAGATGCCGTTTGCTTCTATTGCAAGGAGACAGCCCTTGGAAGAGGAACGCAAGAAGTACATGGAGGATCTCAAAAGGAAGCAAAGTGCGACTTACGCTTCGGTATTAATGTTATAGACATTAATCTTGCTACTTCACCTACGACTCTTGGGTATTTGATACCGGATCGGTAGCTCATATTTGCAAATCGTTGCGGGAATGAGAAGAAGTAGAGGCTTGAGAAGGGCGAGGTGAACTGCGCGTCGGCAATGGAGCAAGCGTTGCTATAGTTCTTTGTCGGCAGTACCACTTCATCTACCTTCGGATTAGTTTTGGAATTAAATAATTGTTATTGTGTTCCAACACTATGTCAAAACGTTATTTCCGCTTCATGTTTGCAAGCGGAAGGATATGATTTTAGATCAATGAACAATGGTTGTTCAATATATCTCGAGAGATATGTTCTATTTTCATGCTCCATTGGTGAATGGATTATACGTTTTGAATCTTGTAGCGTCTTCCATCTATAACATTAATACAGAAAGGCAACTCTCTAATGATATAAACCCCACGTTTATCGGCATTGTCGCTTAGGCCATATAAATAAGAAACACATGGAGAAGCTCCATAAGGATGGATTGCTTCACTCTTTTGATTTTGAATCATTTGAGACATGTGAGTCTTGTTTACTTGGTAAGATGACAAAGGCACCTTTCACGGGACACGGTGAAAGAGCAAGTGACTTGTTGGCACTCGTACATGCGATGTATGTGGACCAATGAGCTCAACGGCCGAGGTGGTTATCGTACTTCATTACCTTTTACGATGACTTTAGTAGATATGGTTATATCTACTTAATGAGGCATAAGTCCGAATCCTTTGAAAAGTTCAAAGAATTCCAGAATGAAGTACTGAGAATCATTTAGGGAAAACAATCAAGTTTCTACGATCGGATCGTGGAGGGAATACTTGAGCCAAGAGTTTGGTAATCATCGAAAGATTGTGGAATTGTTCCACAATTTACTCCGCCAGAACTCCACAATGGAACGGAGTGTCCGAACGGAGAAATCGCACCTTGTTGGAAATGGTGCGGTCGATGATGAGCCAAAGTGATCTTCCGTTATCCTTACGGGGATATGTTCTTGAAACTTGCTGCGCTCACACTAAATAGAGTTCCATCTAAGTCGTTGAAAAGACACCATATGAGATATGGACAGGGCAACCCCCTAGTTTGTCTTTTCTCAAAATTTGGGGATGTGAGGCTTATGTAAAACGTTTACAATCGACAAGCTCACACCCAAATCGACAAGTACTTCTTTGTGGGATATCCTAAGGAAACTAAGGGATATTACTTTTATAATCGGGAACAAGGCAAAGTGTTTGTCGCCCGACACGGTGTCTTCTTGGAGAAAGAGTTTCTTTCAAGAAGGGTTAGTGGGAGCAGGGTGCATCTTGAAGAAGTTCAAGAAACACCGAAAATGTTTCGGCGACCACGAACCACAACGGGAGGAGCAAAGTGTTGCGCCACCGGTTGTAGATACACCAGCCCCACGGAGGTCTTAAAGATCACGTCGTGCACCGAGTACAGTGCGGAACAACGTGATATATTGTTGTTAGACAACGATGAGCCTAAGACCTATGAGGAAGCGATGGTGGGACAATCAAGTGGCTTGGAGCCATGAAATCCGAAATAGAATCCTTGTATGACAATCAAGTTTGGAACTTGGTTGATCCACTGATGGTGTCAAAACCATTGAGTGCAAATGGGTTTTTAAGAAAAGGCCGATATCGAAGGAAATGTTCACATCTATAAGGCGCGATTGGTGGCGAAAGGTTTTAAACAGATTCAAGGAGTTGATTATGATGAAACCTTCTCGCCCGTCGCAATGCTTAAATCTATTCGGATTATCCTAGCGATTGCTGCATATTTCGATTATGAGATATGGCGATGGATGTCAAAACGGCTTTCCTAAATGGAAACCTAAGCGAGGATGTATACATGATACAACCTCGGGTTTTGTCGATCCAGAATCGCACGGAAAGATATGCAAGTTACGAAATCCATTTATGGATTGAAGCAAGCATCTCGGAGTTGGAATATTCATTTTGATGAAGTAATCAAAGGGTTTGGTTTCATCAAAACGAAGAAGAGGCCTGTGTTTACAAAAAGGTCGAGTGGGAGTGCAATTGTATTTCTAATCTTATATGTGGATGACATATTGTTGATTGGAAATGATATCCCTATGCTAGAATCCGTCAAGTCTTCATTGAAAAATAGTTTTTCCATGAAAGACTTAGGGAGGCAGCATACATATTGAGCATTCGGATCTATAGAGATAGATCCAAGAGGCTAATTGGATTAAGCCAAAGTACATACATTGACAAGGTGTTGAAAAGGTTCAACATGCATGATTCCAAGAAAGGTTTCTTGCCCATGTCACATGGCATTAATCTTAGCAAGAATCGGTGTCCTCGGACACATGATGAGCAGAATAAGATGGGTATGGTTCCATATGCTTCGGCAATTGGATCCATCATGTATGCCATGCTTTGTACACGCCTGAGATGTCTCGTACGCTTTGAGTGCTACGAGCGAGATACCGATCGAGATCCAGTGAAGGTCACTGGATCTGCCGTAAAGAATATCCTTAAGTACTTGAGAAGAACTAAGGATATGTTCCTAGTCTATGGAGGTGAAGAAGAGCTCGTTGTAAGTGGTTACACCGATGCTAGCTTCCAAACAGACAAGGATGATTATAGATCGCAATCTGGGTTCGTGTTCTGCCTGAACGGAGGCGCAGTCAGCTGGAAGAGTTCCAAGCAGGATACTATTGCTGATTCTACAACGGAGGCCGAGTACATTGCTCCTTCGGAAGCTGCAAAGGATGCTGTTTGGATCAAGAAATTCGTTTCTGAGCTTGGTGTGATGACTAGTACAACTGGTCCAATGTCTCTCTATTGTGATAATAGTGGAGCCATTGCGCAAGCCAAGGAGCCGAGGTCACATCAGAAGTCCAAACACATACTTCGGCGATATCATCTCATCCGCGAGATAGTGGACGAGGTGATGTCAAGATATGCAAAGTGCACACGGATCTCAACATAGCCGATCCGGACAAAACCTCTCCCTCACCAAGCATGAGGCGCACACAAGAGCAATGGGTATTAGATACTTACATGATTGACTCTAGTGCAAGTGGGAGATTGTTAGTGATATGCCCTAGAGGCAACATGAAGATGTTGGATATCACGTCAATGTTTATGTATTTATGAATAAAGTGTTATTCAGTTCCATGAAATAGACATCTTGTATTGATCAATAAGTACGTGACTTATTTATGAGACTCGATATGTATGAATCTATTTCTAAATGATCCCGATCATATGTCATATTGTTGGAACAAATATGATTCTAAGATCGGCATGTTTATTGATTGATGATCATGTCTCATAGATCATGGGTATGGAGATACCAAATCAATAAACATGGACATATGTGTTAGAGAACACATTGTTGGATAGACCCACCATGAGACACTACAGAATCAATGTGCCATTAGTTGGTCTCGGGTAGTGTTGGTACAAAGTCCTTAGACCTGAGATCACCATGGATTCCAACATGTGTAGTAGCCTACTTTGGGACTACCAAACGCTATTCCGTAACTGATTAGTTATAAAGGTAGTTTTCGGGTTTGCTATGAAACATGGAGTGGGATGTGAGTGATCAAGATGGAATTTGCCCCTCCTTTGGAGAGATATCTCTGGGCCCTCGAGGTAATGGATTATGGAAATGCATGGCCATGCTATGTTGATTGAGGAGTCAATCAACGAGATAGATAATCCAATACGGTTCGAGTGAATGGTAAAGCTATTGAAGGGATGGCACACATCTTGCCTATAGCTTAAGTGGTATCGTGAGGCAAAGGGATTTGTGTACACATTACAGGTTCAGAGCCGATATTATTCTTGTATACTATGGTGTCAATATGTGCTTGCTAGGCGCCGCATTGTTGATGGTCGGTGAGTTGGACTCGAGCCGACGATCGGCTAAGTTAGACTATAGCCGAAACCGAGTATACCCGAACCTACGTGGTCGCACGCTTAAGGGGATAAGAACGTACATTCGAGTTGGACTCGGATACGGCTCGATCGGATAGGGATCCGATCGGATAGAGCCTATGGGCTTACGACGTGTGGGCGGCCAACTCTATGAGATACGGATGAGATCCGATTCAAAATAGAGTCCCGATCGGCCACTAGTCCCGTCGGCCAACTCTATATAAAGGAGGGAGGGGTGGAGAGCTGCGACACGTCAATTGCATCGCGTGCAACAGAAGTCGTCGAGATCAATCTCCACGGAAACCATCCCCACTTTCGAGCCAAACCCTAGCCTTGCATCGCGTGCTAGCACACGGGTGTACGGCGTTCTGTCCCTGGACGTGTGGATACCGTAGAGGCGCTGCTACGTTGCGCGCCGTTGATCGGCTTCGGATCGGCCGCACCGAGCGATCGGCCGTGGTGGAATCTGCTGCGGTCGGGCGCATCGGAGCGAGTCGTGAGAACGTGGCCGACGACTCGAATCGGGCGATTGGCGAATCGGCCGTCTCGGGAATCAGCTACACGTTCCGGATCGGATTGCCCGATTGGCTATTCCGCCGCACTCTACTCCAATCGGTAACGATCTATCGGCCCTTACTTGCAAGTGTTCCTGGTTTGCGTGGTAAAAGTTTTTGTTTTCGGCTAGCGTAGCCTCCGTGTAACCCTTCACAATCAACAGACAGATAATCCATTACGTTCGAGTGAATGGTTAAGCTATTGAAGGGATGGCACACATCTTGCCTATAGCTTAACCGGTATCGTGAGGCAAAGGGATTTGTGTACACATTACAAGTTGAGCCGATATTATTCTTGTATACTATGGTGTCAATATGTGTGCTAGGCGCCGCTGTTGACGGGTCGGCTGAGTTGGACTCGAGCCGACAATCGGCTAAGTCAGACTATAGCCGAAATCGAGTATACCTGAACCTACAGGGTTGCACGCTTAAGGGGATAGAATAGATATTCGAGTTGGACTCAGATACGGCTCGATCGGATATGGATCCGATCGGATAGAGTCCTATGGTCTTACGACGTATGGGCGGCCGACTCTATGAGATTCGGATAGGATCCGATTTGAAATAGAGTCCTGATCGGTCACTAGTCCCAGTCGGCCAACTCTATATAAAGGGCGAGGGGTGGAGAGCTGCGACACATCAGTTGGATCGCACTGAACCAAATTCGCAATAGAAGTCGCCGAGATCAAACTCCACGGAAACCCTCCCCACTTTTGAGCCAAACCCTAGCCTTGCATCACGTGCTAGCACACGGGTGTTCGGCGTTCGTCCCCGGATGTGTTGATACCGGTAGAGGCGTTGCTATGTTGCGCGCCTGTTCATCGGCCGTGGTACTTCTGGAGCAAGCCGCTCGCGGCGATCGGTTGTGGTCGAGCGCATCAGAGCGAGGCGCGAGAACGCGGTCAGACGACTCGGCGAATCGGCTACATCCGTGAATTGGCTGATTGGTGAATCGGCTGTCCCCGAGAATCGGCTGTCGGCTTGCGGGAATCGGCTACACTATTCCGGATCGGATAGTCCTGATTGGCTATTTCCGCTGCATACTCCAATCGGTAACGATCTATCGGCCCTTACTTGCAAGTGTTCCTGGTTTGCGCGGTAGAAAAGTTTTTGTTTTCGGCTAGCGTAGCTTCCGCGTAACCCTTCAGTGGTATCATAGCTAATCTTGCTTAGTTCGGGTTTTAGATTGGATCTGGAACAAGTTTTGCGCACGGGTTGATTAGATCAATCGGTTTTACGGGACCTGTTGAGGAGAGTTCATGGTAATTGCGTTCCTTGATATTGTATCGGAACGGTGTAATGTAATTATGTCGAAGCAATATCCATAGAACTCGGTTTGAGTCGGCTTCGAGATAGCGTTCCTTGATAGTGTATCGGAACGGTATAATGTGATTATACCGAAGCTATCTCGTAGTCTGATCTTGTTAGCTGCCTCGCGCCTACGCAAACCATCTCCCTTGATAGTGTATCGGGACGGCATAATGTGATTATGCCGACATGGTTTCCGTAAGCGATTTCATAGATTGGATCCACGAATTTCGTGTGGTGTACCCCTTATAGGTCGTCTTGATGCCGAATCTCTGCGATAGGTAGAAAACGTTTCTACGCCTAACTTGTTTTTTCAGAGAATGCTTTGAGATGGTATGGCCCTATTGTATGTATGAGATGCATGTCATGCATGTAATATTCTTTCATATGTGCAATCCTGTAATATTCTTTCATACGTGCAATGCTTGTAATATTCTTTCACGACTGCGAGTTGATGCAATCTTCAATTAGAGCTTCTATAGTAGTAGCTTAGTTTGAAGAAATCAAGCATCATGCACATTGGAAGATGGTGCCGAAGATGGAGATCCTCGGCCGACATGGAGATGGAGATCACCATGTGAAGGGGGCCATACTATTTCATAATATGATATTCTACTTGCTTTCATATAAGTGATATGTTTGTTTGATAGGATAGCATCCCTCACAAAATTAAGTAGTAATGATGCCCTTCCAAATGTTGCACCCGTCACCGTTATGCTCGTCAATGGTGGGTCTGCCAAAGCAAAGTGTCATTCTCTATCATAACACGAAGGGGTATATGTCGGACATATATAGCAGGAGCATTTGGTTTACTTATAAAGGCTATCAAAACAGTTTTGGGCCTTGGGGCATAGGTTGGCGCCGGGGCATGGAGATGCCACACCAACAACAAGAGTCACATAGAGATGTGATTAGCAAGGTGTTGCTTACCGATGTTACTAATTTTCTAGCAGTGATGCCAAAGCTCACTAGAAAATTAATTAACATGTGGATCTTGACCCAATACGTAACCTAGAGGGAAGGTGTAAAATACGTAATGGGAGTCTAATGTTAAATTGTTTAACAATAGACATAGCATAAAGATTGTGCTAAACTTTGCTTTTTCGTTGTAGAATAAATGGCGGCTAATACTACACCCAGTTCTTTTAATTTGCGATCTATTCTCGAAAAGGAAAAATTAAATGGAACAAACTTTATGGATTGGTATCGCAACTTGAGAATTGTTCTCAAGCAAGAGCGTAAGGAGTACGTTCTTGAAGTACCCTATCCCGAGGATTTGCCAAATAATGCCACCTGCAACGCACGGAGAGCTTACGAGAAGCACACTAATGATGCCCTAGACATAAGTCGTCTCATGCTTGCTACAATGTCCCCCGAGCTTCGAAGCAATATGAGAGCAAATGATGCTCACACTATTATTCAGGGACTGCGTGGCATGTTTGAGAACCAAGCTCGGGCCGAGAGGTTCAACACCTTGAAGTCCTTGTTTGTGTGCGAGGCATGTTGAGGGGAATCCCGTCATCCGCATGTGATAAAGATGATTGGCTATATGGAGAGTCCGGAAAACCAGGTTTTCCCCTTAGCCAAGAGTTGGCTAACGATGTGATTCTCCGCCGCTCCCTCCGAGCTTCGAGCCATTCATATTAAACTATCACATGAACAATATGGATAGAACCTTGGCTGAATTACATGGGATGTTAAAGACAACCGAGGAGAGTATCCGAAAATGGTCATCATGTGATGATGATGCGAAGGCTAAGCGCAAACCACTGTCAAGAAACTTTGTACCAAGAGGAAGTTAACTCCCGATGAGATCGCGAGTGCCTCCAATGCAAAGAAGGGCAAGAAGGGGTGCGGCAAGACGATGTCGTTTGCTTCTATTGCAAGGAGACAAAGCCACTGGAAGAGGAACTACAAGAAGTACATGGAGGATCTCAAAAAGAAGCAAAGTACGACTTCTGCTTCAGGTATTAATGTTATAGACATTAATCTTGCTACTTCACCTATTGACTCTTGGGTATTTGATACCGGATTAGTAGCTCATATTTGCAAGTCGTTGCAGGGAATGAGAAGAAGTAGAGGATTGAGAAGGGGTGAGGTGAACTGCGCGTCGGCAATGGAGCAAGCGTTGCTATAGTTGCTATCGGCACAGTACCACTTCATCTACCTTCGGATTAGTTTTGGAATTGAATAATTGTTATTGTATTCCAACACTATGTCAAAACGTTATTTCCGCTTCATGTTTGCAAGCGGAAGGATATGATTTTAGATCAATGAACAATGGTTGTTCAATATATCTCGAGAGATATGTTCTATTTTCATGCTCCATTGGTGAATGGATTATACGTTTTGAATCTTGAAGTATCTCCCATCTATAACATTAATACGTAAAGGCAACTCTCTAATGATATAAACCCCACGTTTATCCGGCATTGTCGCTTAGGCCATATAAATAAGAAACGCATGGAGAAGCTCCATAAGGATGGATTGCTTCACTCATTTGATTTTGAATTATTTGAGACATGTGAATCTTGTTTACTTGGTAAGATGACAAAGGCACCTTTCATGGGACACAGTGAAAGAGCAAGTGACTTGTTGGCACTCGTACATACCGATGTATGTGGACCAATGAGCTCAACGACCAGAGGTGGTTACCAGCATTTCATTACCTTTATCGATGACATTAGTAGATATGGTTATATCTACTTAATGAGGTATAAGTCCGAATCCTTTGAAAAGTTCAAAGAATTCCGAATGAGGTACAGTAATCATTTAGGGAAAAAATCAAGTGTCTACGATCGATCGTGGAGGGGAATACTTGAGCCAAGAGTTTGGTAATCATCGAAAGATTGTGGAATTGTTCCACGTTGACTCCGCCAGAACTCCACAATGGAACGGAGTGTCCGAATGAGAAATCACACCTTGTTGGACGTGGTGCGGTCGATGATGAGCCAAAGTGATCTTCCGTTATCCTTCGGGGATATGCTCTTGAAACAATTTGCGCTCACACTAAATAGAGTTCTATCTAAGTCGGTTGAAAAGACACCATATGAGATATGGACAGGGCAACCCCTAGTTTGTCTTTTCTCAAAATTTGGGGATGCGAAGCTTATGTAAAACATTTACATCGACAAGCTCACACCCAAATCGACAAGTGCTTCTTTGTGGGATATCCTAAGGAAACTAAGGGATATTACTTTTATAATCGGAACAAGGCAAAGTGTTTGTCGCCGACACGGTGTCTTCTTGGAGAAAGAGTTTCTTTCAAGAAGGGTTAGTGGGAGCAGGGTGCATCTTGAAGAAGTTCAAGAAACACCGAAAATGTTTAGCGACACGGAACCACAACAGAGGAGCAAAGTGTTGCGCCACCGGTTGTAGATACACCCGCCCACGGAGGTCCGAAAGATCACGTCGTGCGCCCGATGTACACAAAGTGCGGAACAACGTGATATATTGTTGTTGGACAATGATGAGCCTAAGACAAGCGATGGTGGGACCCGATTCCAACAAGTGGCTTGGAGCCATGAAATCCGAAATAGAATCCATGTACGACAATCAAGTCCGGAACTTGGTTGATCCACATGATGGTGTCAAAACCATTGAGTGTAAATGGGTTTTTAAGAAAAAGGCTAATATGGATGGAAATGTTCACATCTATAAGGCGCAATTGGTGGTGAAAGGTTTTAAACAGATTCAAGGAGTTGATTATGATGAAACCTTCTCGCCCATCGTAATGCTTAAATCTATTCGGATTATCGTAGCGATTGCTGCATATTTCGACCGAGATATGGCAGATGGATGTCAAAACGGCATTCCTAAATGGAAACCTAAGCGAGGATGTATACATGATACAACCTTAGGGTTTTGTCGATCCAGAATCGCTGAAAGAAATCCATTCATGGATTGAAGCAAGCATCTCGGAGTTGGAATATTCGTTTTGATGAAGTAATCAAAGGGTTTGGTTTCATCAAAAATGAAGATGAGGCCTGTGTTTACAAAAAGGTCAGTGGGAGCGCAATTGTATTTCTAATCTTATATGTGGATGACATATTATTGATTGGAAATAATATCCCTATGCTAGAATCGTCAAGTCTTCATTGAAAAATAGTTTTTCCATGAAAGACTTAGGGGAGGCAAGATATATATTGGGCATTCGATCTATAGAGATAGATCCAAGAGGCTAATTGGATTAAGCCAAAGTACATACATTGACAAGGTGTTGAAAAGGTTCAACATTCATGATTCCAAGAAAGGTTTCTTACCCATGTCACATGGCATTAATCTTAGCAAGAATCGTGTCCTCGACACATGATGAGCGGAATAAGATGGGTATGGTTCCATATGCTTCGGCAATTGGATCCATCATGTATGCCATGCTTTGTACACGCCCATGTCTCATACGCTCCGAGTGCTACGAGCGAATACCGCCGATGTGAAGGTTCAACCCTGCCATAAAGAATATTCTTAAGTACTTGAGAAGAATTAAGGATATGTTCCTAGTCTATGGAGGTGATGAAGAGCTCATTGTAAGTGGTTACACCGATGCTAGCTTCCAAATGCAGACAAGGATGATTATAGATCGCAACGGGGTTCGTGATCTCGCCCGAACGGAGACGCAGCACTGTAAGAGTTCCAAGAAGGATACCGTTGCCGATTCTACAACGGAGGCCGAGTATATTGCCGCTTCGGAAGCCGCAAAGGAGGCCGTTTGGATCAAGAAATTCGTTTCGAGCTTGGTGTGATGACCAAGCAGTGACGGTCCAATGTCTCTATTGTGATAATAGTGGAGCCATTGCGCAAGCCAAGGAGCCGAGGTCACATCGATGTCCAAACACATACTTCGGCGATATCATCTCATCCGCGAGATAGTGCACGAGAGGTGATGTCAAGATATGCAAAGTGCACACGGATATCAACATAGCCGATCCGCTGAAAAAACCTCTCCTCACCGAAGCATGAGGCGCACACAAGAGCAATGGGTATTAGATACTTACATGATCGACTCTAGTGCAAGTGGGAGATTGTTAGTGATATGCCCTAGAGGCAACATGGAGATGTTGGATATCACGTTAATGTTTATGTATTTATGAATAAAGTGTTATTTAGTTCCATGAAATAGACATCTTGTATTGATCAATAAGTACGTGACTTATTTATGAGACTCTTTAGGTATGACTCTATTTCTAAACGATCCTCGATCATATGTCATATTGTTGGAACAAATATGATTCTAAGATCGGCATATTTATTGATTGATGATCATGTCTCATAGATCATGGGTATGGAGATACCAAATCAATAAACATGGACATATGTGTTAGAGAACACATTGTTGGATAGACCCACCATGAGACACTACAAGAATCAATGTGCCATTAGTTGGTCTCAGGTAGTGTTGGTACAAAGGCCTTAGACCTGAGATCACCATGGATTCCAACATGTGTAGTAGCCTACTTTGGGACTACCAAACGCTATTCCGTAACTGGGTTGTTTTAAAGGTAGTTTTCGGGTTTGCTATGAAACATGGAGTGGGATGTGAGTGATCAAGATGGAATTTGCCCCTCCTTTGGAGACATATCTCTGGGCCCCTCGAGGTAATGGATTATGGAAATGCATGGCCATGCTATGTTGATTGAGGAGTCAATCAACAGACAGATAATCCAATATAGTTCGAGTGAATGGTTAAGCTATTGAAGGGATGGCACATATCTTGCCTATAGTTTAACTGGTATCGTGAGGCAAAGAGATTTGTGTACACATTACAGGTTCAGAGCCGATATTATTCTTGTATACTATGGTGTCAATATGTGCTGCTAGGCGTCGCTGTTGACGGGTCGGCTGAGTTGGACTCGAGCCGACGATTGGCTAAGTCAGACTATAGCCGAAACCGAGTATACCTGAACCTACAGGATCGCACGCTTAAGGGGATAGAATAGATATTCGAGTTGGACTCGGATACGGCTCGATCGAATAGGGATCTGATCGGATAGTGTCCTATGGTCTTACGACGTATGGGCGGCCGACTCTATGAGATTCGGAGAGGATCCGATTTGAAATAGAGTCCTGATCAGCCACTAGTCTCAGTCGGCCAACTCTATATAAAGGGCGAGGGGTGGAGAGCTGCGACACATCAGTTGGATCGCATTGAACTGAATCCATAATAGAAGTCGCCGAGATCAAACTCCACGAAAACCCTCCCCACTTTCGAGCCAAACCCTAGCCTTGCATCGCGTGCTAGCACACGGGTGTTTGGCGTTCTGTCCCCGGACGTGTGGATACCGGTAGAGGTGCCGCTACGTTGCGCGCCGTTCATTGGCCGTGGTACTGAGCAAGGCGTCTCGCAGCATCGCCGGCGGTCGAGCGCATCGGAGCGAGGCGCGAGAACGTGGTCAGACGACTCGGTGAATCGGCTACATCCGCGAATCGGCTGATTGGTGAATCGGCTGTCCCCGGGAATCGGCTGTCGGCTTGCGGGAATCGGCTACACTGTTCCGGATCGGATAGTCCTAATTGGCTATTTCTGCTGCATACTCCAATCGGTAACGATCTATCGGCCCTTACTTGCAAGTGTTCCTGGTTTGCGCGCTAGAAAAGTTTTTGTTTTCGGCTAGCGTAGCTTTCGCGTAACCCTTCAATATGAATACCATATTGACCGATGCAGAAACTTTGCCTTTCCCTTTGGCTGCCCTCCTGGCTTGCTCGGCTGAACTCTCCCTGGCTTGCTCCTCGTCGGCTGTGGCGGTTTTCCTTTTGGGGATCCATCACCTTTTCATTTTACCCAGCCGATGGCATTGTTCTTCGATCATCTGCCGAACTTCTTCTTCCCTTCCTTCACGCTTGAGCCTTTGAATTCTGCGTTTCTGCGTTTTGGTGAAGAGGTCAGAGGGGCAAGATTGGGGGTTGGTTGATTCTTCATCATCGGCCTCTTCTTCGTCGTAGTAGTCATCGTTCTCGTTTTCGTCGAAGAAGTCTTGATGGATCGGCCCTAGCCGATCGTGAATGGACTGCTGGTGCCAGTTGAGCTGTACGGGTCTTGGGACAAACTGAGTTGGACTAGTGATCGGCTGGCTTCTGTGTTCGTCCTCACGGTACTCGTTGCAGTCGGGCAATTTTCTAGCGTTAGCGATCTCATCCCGGTTTCCCAAGTAGTGCCGAAAAATTCACAATGCCAATGGGGATCGGCACCGCTATGATTCCTGTCATACCGGCGGCCTCGCGTGTCTGGCTCTTGTCGATAAAACCTTTCAAACCGAGCTTCTTCCCGCCAAAATTGCTGTTGGGGGTGGCGTCGGCTGTTCGTGTTGGTCGGCCGTCGATTAGCCGATCGGGCGACGGGGCGCACCATGTTGATTGGCGGCGCTTGACTTTCAGTTGGCTTATCCTCTGCATTGACCCCTAAGCTGTACGTCATTCTGTGCTGCCGATCAGCTCGCCTAGGGTCGGTTTGAACCATATTGATTGGGAAGGGGTTGCCATCTACCTTCATCGGCCGAGTGGAATCGGCAAACTTGAGTTTCCCGGCCTCTATTGCCGACTGGATCTGCTGCCTGAAGACTGCAATCGTTAGTGGCATGGGACGTGGAGTTGTGCCACTTGCAGTATTTCTTCTTCTTTAGTTCATCGGCCGGTGGGGTCACGTGGTTCTCGGGAAGCTGAATCTGCTTCTCCTTGAGTAATAGATCGAAGATCCTATCGGCTTTGGTGATGTCGAAATCATATTTCTCCTCTTTGGCTATCTTCAGCAGCCATTGGCAAACGATGGCCTTTTTATTTTTAGCCCACTCGGCTGTCGCCACCTCTGCATCATCGTCGCTGGAATTGGAGTCTGACTCAACAATGACTTGAGTTATATTTTTGACGGCCTTCCTGGTGTCTTGAAATCTTTGTTCATGGGCCGTCACCTTCTGTGCCAGTTGTGCCAGGCTGTCGAAGTCTTGAGCGGAGAAGCGCTCGCGGATCGACGCGATCAGGTCATGGAAGGCCAAATCGGCTAGCTAGGCATCCGACAGCACCAGGCTGTAGCATCGGTTCCTCATCTCTCTGAAGCGTTGAATGTATTCTTGAACCGACTCGTTGTGCTTCTGCCTGATACTGGTGAGGTCCGACAACTTCATTTCATTGTTGCCGGTGTAGAAGTAGCTATGAAATTATTTTTCGAGATCGGCCCAGCTCTGAATTGAGTTGTAAGGCAATGAAGAGAACCAGGTGAAAGCCAATCCCAAAAGAGACAAAGGGAACAGTCGAACTCTCAAGGCGTTTGTAGCCGATGCTTCGCTGCACTGCGCCAAGAATTGGCTGACATGCTCGTAGGTTAACACATTGTCCTGTCCTGAGAACTTCGAGAAGTCTGGGACTTTGTACCGGTTGGGCAGTGGAATCCGCTCAAAATGCTCCGGATAAGGATACCAATACATGTTCCCTGACTCCTTTGGCTTGAGGCCGAATTGATCGCGCATGACATCCGCAATCAAATCGGCCCAAGTCCGGTTGTCCTGCTGTATCGGCTCATATTGATTATATGGTGCGGGTGCTTGCCGATACAACGGTGGTGGCGTCTGGGGCCTGTAGTGATGATCTTGACGGCCTCCTTGATATTGGTACTGGAACGGGTGATCAGCGGGAGGCGGCTGATTTGCCGGTGGTGGCGTTGGTGGGCCCGGGAATAGCTGTCGGCCACCGGCGTTGTACTGTCTATCCAGGCCAATCTGGGCAACCGACTCTAACTGCCGATTGTCAACGAACATGTTGGCGGTCTGATCCTAGGGCAGCGGTTGTTGTCAATTCAGCATGGTAATCACTGGCCCTGCAGCCGATTCGGTTGGATTCGGCTGGCTGAGGACCCCTCCTGGTGGCCCTGGTTGTGCTGGTGGTGGAATCGGCCGATTCTGGGTGGCCAACGTCCTGTAACCAGGAAACTGGCCATCTGTGAAGTAAGTCGCCCCCCGCTGCAGTTGGTCAGCTATCTTGGCGTCGACCACAGTGGCAATCATGTTGTTAAGGGTGTTGACAAGAATGCTACTCTGGTTGACGAGCGCGTGGTGGACGGCCGAATCAATTCGGTGTTGCAAAGTATGCAGGGCCGAATCGTCTTGTTCTTGGATTGGCTCTTCAGCCTTCTATTTGCCCTTTGATCCACTGGAGGAGGACGCCTTGAATTCATCCATGCTGAACTTGTACTTCTGATGCACGGCTCCAGACCTTGTCTGGGTAAACGACTGTAGGTAGTTGGCCTGGAGCTCTTCTACCATCTTTTTGTAGTCGGCTTATTGTTCAGCCGACAATTGCTCCATCTCCACAGGCACAATGTTGTCCTGAGAAACGCTGGGGCTCTTGAGGTCGACCATCTTGTCAGCTATGTCGATGCGTCCCAGCCGAGTTGACAAAGACAGTCCCACCGGGCGTGCCAAGAAGCGTGTTGATTAGAAATTTCTCTCACGCGCTGGCCTGGGAGATCTGCTTAACTCCAGTGCAGGTCCTTCTCGGCTACCTATGCTGTACAAGGCGTGCCAGTTGGTTTGATATGTTAACCAACAAGAAAAATAGAGATATATGTGTTAAGTGTTAGGTTAGATCCTACTGGATCGGCTGGAAGAGTCAATTACATATATATGTTATCCCGAAGTGTATTTAGACCAAGTGGCTAGAATAGATCGGCTGCGTCGAGATAGTATTAACCACTTAATCCAAATATACAATGGGATAATAAATATATGCTTTAACAATCTAGCCGATGTCGTAAGTCCAACTGTGAATCGGCTAATACTCCGATTTTTATCTTATGAAAAGATATTGATCTGAGCTAAATGCGCTAAACCTAGATCAGTCGGATGTCGGTTGTAGCTGACAAACTGATTCTGGCTTAGGGCATTTAACTAGAGCAAGATCTTAATATAAGAGGTGGTTTCATAAATTTGATAGCAAAATATACTAAAAGAATATTAAAACAGATAAGGCCGGCTGAAACCCAAGCACTGTCTCTAAACATATACATCTAGCCGAAAAGATCATAAAAGCTCTAAAAACGACTTAATAGATCAGTATTGATGCAGCATTAAGTATAGAAAGAACAATCTGATCTACTGTAGCTGATGTAAATACCTCGAGACGGTGGATATCGCATATAATTTAGGCCAACCCTTAGATCTAGCTCTATCGGCTGCTGGTTCTTGACAGAAACGAGCCAATGTCGAGATAGATCTAAACATTGTTCTAGATTATATGTGATATATAATAACTAGCGCAACATAAATCATCGAATTCAGATTGTCATAACGATGGAAGTACTAAATTCAACGAGATACACCACTAATGACAAACATTTACCTTAACTTGGGGATCGAAACGATGCAGCCCGAAGCCGGATCAGTTGTTCGTCTGAAGAAAAAGGAGGCGATGCGCCGAAGGTTGTATTGATTGTGTGAATATATTATTACAAGGATCTCGGGTCCTATTTATACCCAAGAAGAACATTATCTGTACAGACCCTGGACTCTATCTAAACTACTATTTAAAATACGACAATATCTCGGGAACGACTCATGTCGCATTACAATAAACAGTCTAAACAAATTTCTAATTTACAGATACAATTGCCGTTATAGGACTCTATCCATAGATGACAATATCTTTTAACGCACAATTTGGAAACCGAATCTTCTATTTATCTTCAACCACTTCCACCGGAAACGGTTTTATCCTCTCCTCTGACTCAGCCTCGGCTATCGGCTATCGGCTATCTTTGTCCAATCCAACCTCAGCCGATTGACCTCGTAGCCGATCGTTACTCAGCTGATTTGGGTATAGCCGACGCAACCTCTGTTTCTCCGCAGATTATTCTCCCAATCTAATTCCGCTTCAAATTCGACCTTGAACTTAGGGATTTGGTTGCCAAATTTGATCGCCAACACAACTCTAGTCCAAGTGCTACCCTGGGGTGACACCCCCCACACCATTGGACTATCAACGTGAGGGGTTTATTATGGCTGCTATTGCCCCTTTTGGTAGATTGCTCTATTGGCACCCAGGGCCAAACAAGGGAAGAACTCTGGTGCATTGTCTAATTGTCAATCCTGAAAGAGTTCCCAGAAGTTTGGTGATTTCTCAAGGGACAACTCAAGGGGGTAATGGCCGTTCATGGACAGTGCCAATCTTTATTTTAGGGGGAAACTTTGCAGATGAATTGCCACAGGATGAAGATCCAATTCCTCTGGATGGGAACCCTCATCCGGCCCATGGAGTCTTAATGGCTAGAAATCTTGATGTCTTCAACAATTGGATGCATGAAAATGTCGGTGCATGGGCTCAGGCTCTAGGGGATGTGGGAAGTAATGCTCAGCAAATGCATAATATCAACATGGATATCAAACCCAAGTATATCAGTTCACCCAGCAGGAGCCCTAGTTTGATAAGGATGATGATTTCGAGTTAGATTTGGGGGAGAATTGGGTTCCCCAACACCCTGATCAACCCCAAGACTCAATTTCTTTCGATCAGTTGAGACACACAGCTGATTATCTGAGAGCCAAAGGATCACTGGCATTCATGTCTATAGAAAAGATCCTTGTAGCCATTGATTCTGGCAATATTCTTGCAGCCATCCAAACAGGAGAGTATTCCTCCTCATCAGATGATTCAGGGGCTACTTCCTGTCTGGTATGGTAACTTACTTGTCCATGATAATGTCTTGACAATTTGCCAAAGAGCCTCGCTTCAGTTCCTAGAAACAATCATTCCTGCTCCCTCCGTGGCAGATTGGAAGGACGATAATTCAAAAGCTCTTTTTCTTACAAAGCCAGTTGATTAGGCTCTAGGTTGCTATGTTTGGAAGTGCTGCTATTAATAGCCAGGGCCATGATGTTTCTAGGCCGATTTCACTTCCTTCTTTGATTTCTCACAAGCCGGGCTCCAAAACACCCTTGGTCAACACCCTTGTTAGAAGGAGTTCTCGGCTGAATCCTCACATGGTGGATGGACTTCTGGTCATTTAGGATCAGGGAGTCCGCTGTGAAAAGAAGGAGATATCAAGCTCACTGGACCTTGACTATCATCCCAAGAACTCAAATGAAGCTTCCAAACCAATTCCTATTGAAGTCATCCATGAATGGGCTGAGAAATGTGAAGTGGTTCCTTCGGAGCTCTCAGAAGACCAACTGATGAAAGATCGTGATGATGTCTGAACTTAATTGGCTTTTTATGTTTGTCTTTTGCTGGTGGAAGTCTTTGGTTGTTTTAAACTATGTTGTGATGGACATATGTTTTATTTTCTTGCTGCTAATGACTATGATGGAATATTGAGTTAATCCTTTTGGGTATCTGTTGCTGTTAATAGTTATTTGCTCTTCTGGGAAGGGCATTTATTTTATCTCAATCAACTCCTTGTTTCAATGAATAGGCATTGGAATATTCTTCGTTGGAATGTGAGGGGCATTAATGCTGCAGAAAAATAGCCGGTCATTTTTAATAAAATTTTTGAGAGCAATTGTGAAATTTTCGCTTTCAAGAAACAAAGAGAAAATTTTGATTCTTACTTCATTAGGAAGTTTGCCCCAAAGAGATTTGATAAGTTTGTTTTCTCTCCTTCGGTGGGGCTTGGGAATCCTAGTAGGATGGAATGGAAAATTTTTTAATTGTTGCATTATTGAAGTCCAACCCTTTGCTGTATCTGCTGCTTCTCCTCCCATTTTAACTTGAATACCTATAATTTAACCTCGATCTACGGTCCTTGTCCCGAAGTAACTTTGTAAGTTGGTTATGGAATTTGGATATAAAGAATGACTTTAATTGGCTTCTATTGGGGGACTTTAACTTTTATAGATCTCTCGAGGATAGAAACAGAAATGGTGAAAACTTTCAAGACACTCAAATCTTTAATAGTGTTATCAACAATATGGGCCTAGTGGAAATCCCCTTGAAAGGAAGGGCTTTTACCTGGAGCAATATGCAGTCCAATCCTCTCTAGGAGAGGCTTGATTGGTTCTTTACTTCCACTAATTGGACTCTGGATTACCCGAATACTTTGGCCTATCCCCTAGCCAGGACAACTTCTGATCATGTACCATGCAGAATTTCAATAGAAACTCAGATCCCCATATCAAAAAATTTTCGTTTTGAGAATGTTTGGATCTCTCATGAATCTTTCCTTGACACTGTTAAACAATCATGGAATCAAAATCGATGTAATCATGATAACATCGCTTCAGTGCTATCAGCGAAATTCAAGAAGTTGAGGTATGACTTGAAAGGTTGGAGCAAAAATTTTAACAGTATCAATTCCCGCATCGACAAAATGTAAGAAAGTCATCCAATATATAGATTCTATTGAAGAGCACAGACAGCTAGTGAATATTGAATTGAATTTCAGAAGAATTATTAAAGAGCCATCTAAGTAGTCTTCTAAAGCAGCAGAATGCCTATTGGAAACAGAGAAATACGATTAATAAAATTAAATATGGGGATGAGTGTCCGAAGTTTTTTAACTCAAGGGCTATTGTCACTTACAGGGGGAATCTAATAACCCAAATCCAAGATGATTATGGGGTCTCGCTTTTGCATCATGAAGTTTTTTAACTCAAGGGCTATTGTCACCTTCAATGTTGTTTCAAAAATAGAATGGGCTCCACAGGAAAGGTGTTGATCGAATTTGATATGGATTCTCTAGTCAACCGTGCTGACCAGGTGAATTTTGATGCCCTGGCAGCCCCTTTTTGGGTAAAAGAAATTGAAGGGATGGTTAAAAGCATACCCACTTGGAATTTGATCATGGATTTCATCAAACCTCACTCTATCGGCCCACAATCGACAACTAGAGTATCCAAAGAGCTTTCTAGCCAATGTACAATGTCTAACAGTTTAGCCTTCAGATCATCTGCTATGGGAGCTAAGGCTTTGCTTGTAGTCTCTTCCTCTTCATCCATGAACTGCCTTATGTCAAAAGAAAACATATCGGCTAGAACCTAAAAAAGGAAATGATGAATTGTTAAGTGTTGGAAGATTCAAAACAGCCGATATGGAGATTAAGAAGAGATACTTACAGGGATGATAGGAGCTGGTTCTTCTGCGACATGGTGGCTGCCCACAGCCGATGGAGTGTGCTCGCTGACTCATGATGGGCAGGTGCTGGAGAGCGAGGAGGCTTAACAAAAAGAAAAAAAGATTTAGTTCAGCATCGGCTGACTGAAAGTTAAGAAAAGCTTTGAGTTCAAAGTTACCAATGGAGGCGGTGTTGGTTTCTTCTTGGTGACTAGCTTCTTTTTCTACAAGTAAAAGAGTTTAGTCTGAATTGGAAAATGAATATTTAAAGGAAGTAAACTCCAGATGAATACATACCGGAGGGAGACGAGTTCGGCGTGTTGGAGTCCTTTGAGGAACTGGTGTATCGGCTGGCGGAGTTTGCATGATTTGTCTAGTTTCCCTTTCATCGGCAACAGCGTCATCGACATCATCTTCCATTTCTTCTTGATCCAAAAACTCTTCTACATCTGGATCCATAGTCAGTAGATCATCGGCTGCAGTGGTTTTTTGTCTCTTTGAAGTCTTTTTCTTTGCAGCTGATGGTTCAACAGCCAATTGCTTGATTCTCTTTCTTTTGCCAGCTTTAGAAGGAATCGGCTGGCAAGTCTGGCCATGGAGTAGGGAAGCCGTCTTGGGGGCATTATAGCCGATTGTTGAAGGGGCCAATCCACCACCATTGGGAAGAATTCCAGCAGCATAGCAGATAGTTGCTCCACTTGGACCGGCATGAGGAGGTGAAGAGTCTGTGGTCTACAATCAAGGAAAAAGAAGTGGTCAAATATGGAAAGGTGTTGGCTAACAATGAAGAATTTGATAAGAGGAAGAATACTTACTTGTGGAGCCGATTCTGGGTAGATAGTAGTCAAGTACATGGAAGCCGATTGATGAAAAAGATGTTTCTTCCACTCTATCCACCATCGGTTGAAAGTTGCACTCCTCATTAAAGCCAATTCAATCTTGTCAATGCTGCCTAGTGGAGGACCTGGAATGTTTAGCAGTCCATCCATCATAAGGGCTGAGGTGATTTCCCCTCTAGTTTGGATCTTGTGCGTGAAGTACAAGCCGATTGGAAATTGACCCATCCCCAAGTGCCTGGCAGCACTCATCGGATGATAGAATTCATATGAGACATGGACATTCCTACCCTGATGGATGCCGAAAGGAAGTATACAAGGGGATATGGCAGTTGTGAACACTTCCCTGGATTTTTCAAACTTCTCAGAATTGATCTCGTCGAATCTAAAATTGGCTGGGAGCTAAAGTCTTCAGAATGTTCATAAGTAAACCAAATTCTTGAGTCCCTTGGAAATCCTTCATGGAAATTGCCGAAGCAATTCCTAAATAGATTAGTCGATAGCTTTGATCCATTGTATGTAGATGTTACCTCTCCAAAGGATATGCACCGGCGAGTTTTGACTTCATTGCCATCATCATCTATGGTCGGCTGCGTTGTTGGGAAATCGGCTTCCACTAGTGCGTATCTTTTAGCAGCATGGAGAGTTAAGTCCAACCTATTAACTATTATCTAGAATCATAAGATCTATTTTGTTCTATGATTGTTTATAGAGATAGTATCGGGGTTTCAGCTGATCTTACCTGGTTTAGTTATCTTGTTTCCTACATGTTTACTTGATATGCTAAATCTGCCCTTTATATTAAGATCTCACTATGGTAAAACATGTTAAGCTCGTTATCGATCTATTAGGTCATCTTAACACTTGATTGATTCCTGTTTAATCTATTTAATCTATATTCATATCTTAGTATAAAGTGGTATCGGAGTACTAGCCGATACGTGTCAGATTTATTACATTAGCTATGCTATAAATACATGTAATCTATGTCTTAAAGTACTTTTAGACATAAGTGATTTATAGTGTCTCGGCACACTGTTCGATCTATCCCAATCACTTGATCTAAACATATTTCAAGACATGGATTATTTATTATGAATATCTACAGCCAATCGAGTAGATCTAATTTTCTCTTTGCTTTGTTCTCTATTGCTGATCCTATGCATATCGCATCGGCTCCATATTGAACGATACGTCGTCGGCCCATATTTATGGATTAAGTTTGTTTTCTTTCTTTGTTTCTTGTTGGTTGCAGGATCAAACCAACTGGCACGCCTTCGAAACCCAAAAGCAAGATTTAGGTCCTACACTAGAGTTAAGCAGATCTCTCAGGCCAGTGTGTGTTTTTCACGTCAGCACATGCTCACATATAAAAGGTCTGACAAGCTTGAGGTCTTAGGTTATTCAAATGCTGACTTCTTGTGGTGCTTAGACACTAAGAAATCCACTTCAGTTAACAATTTCACACTAGCGGGGGAGCTATTTCATGAAAAAGCTCCAAGCAGACGCTTACTACATCATCAACAATGCAGGCGGAATCTGTGGCATGTTATCATGCAATGGGGCAGGCCGTATGGCTTAAGATTTTCATCCCAAAATTAAGAGTGGTTGATAGCATAGCCAAACTACCGACAATATAGTGCAATAATAAGACTGTAGCATTCTATACGAGTAATAACAAGTTAAGTGAAGCTGTCAAACACATTGACATTAAGTTTCATGTTGTGAAAGATAAAGTCCATGATCAAACAATTAAAGTTGAGTACATTAGTACTAAATTAATGCTCATGGATCCACTAAGCAAAGGCTTACCTCTTAACTTATTTAAAGAACATGTAGATGGTATGAGATTAAGTAATTGCCTTTGATTAAGATCCTAGAAAAGGGAAATAAGCTTCGATCAACACCCACTAAATAAAGTTGAGTTTATTTAAGTACTACAGTGAACTATAAGTCTTGTTGTCTTAATAACATTTAATGTTACTATGACACATTGTTTTGAGGATCTATTTTATTTAGTAGACTTATCAGTTAGTCTCAAAACAAGGGAAGAATGTTGGTTGATTTCATCGGCTAATTGCCGATTGTTAATTGGGAAGGGATAAATCCCACTTATTCATGTCCTAACAAAATTAAATAAAGAGATAGAGTTAGTTTTGTGATCGGTAAAACTAATCTCTAAAACCAGATTGGAGATATCCTTTGAGCCCCACCAGTGCCTATAACCCTAAATTGCTCGATCGACTTAGCATTGTAAAGGGTTCATGAGGAGATCTTGATGAAACCTCTTTTGGCGCATCAAGAAAGATTAGAAGAAGAAGAAAACCGAAGGAAACAAATCAACAACAATGGCTTCTCAAACAGGTTAGTGAGATTAAAATTCTACATTCAAACAGATGTGATTATGTATGGGAACATATCAGGTGAAAACCAGGTTATTGGTGCAACCTTGAAAACTTCTCACCAGAACCACACGATTCTCATCCAAAGGATTATTTTTTTGTGTGTTTTAACCCCCGTCAGTCGTAGAAAGGTTTGGACAGGTTAAAATGACGACTAGTGGCGGGGGTTAAAACGCACAAAAGTGAATTCGTTGGATGAGGATCGTGTGGTTTTGGTGGGGAGTTTCCAAGGTTGCACCAATACCCTGGTTTTCATTTGATACGTTTCCATTATGTATAGGCTAAATCATTAAGGTTGTGTAAATTTAGACTCCAATGTAGTAACAGACCACCAGGTAGAGCAAAAAGGCAAAAAAAGGCGTGCATACTTGCAGCCCATAAATGTTATCGTGCTGTAGAATGATACTACTACTTGCTAATGCATGCACACCATAAATCAACAATAGCCCATGAATGGAGCCCAGCGCTAGCCTCCTCCAACTTTTCTTAATTAAACTTTAAAATCAAAACCAAATAAACAGAATGCCCTTGCCAGTCACATCACCCATCGACTGATCGAGCCTATCAACCAATCAGGCAAGTTGCATGCTTTTTCAAATTATTTTTCATGATCATCCTGATTTATTGCAAGCAAACTGAACATTTTTGCTTGCTAGGGAGTCAATTGGATGATTATTGGTTGTTTTTCTCTAAATTGAGGGTTAACTTGCCATCCATTTCTATTCTGGGACATTAAATTAGAAAGAGCTCCAAATATGCATGATACAATTTGAAGCCTTTCGAGCTTCAGATAAAACTTCAAAGTATAAAAACAATACAAATTATATTGTTTTTTATAATATAATGTATTTTTTATCATGGGAAATCCGGTTGTTTTAATTGAGAATTTTAAGTCATTTTTGTCTCTTTTAGTACGTTTTAGATAGAGTGTGGATTGCGCCACAGTTCTCCAATTTGGGCATCCCATTTCGTTGTAATTTTAGCCTTTACTTTTTTTAATTACACTCCAATAATCAATATTGACATTAGGGTTCTCTATTTTGGTAAGAACTTTTATGGCTACAAACTTTTTTTTACCTACTTTCATTTATTGAATTATTTTGGTCGGAAAACAGTGAGTCTTTTATTGAATTATTGATGCTTAAAATTAATTATTTTACTGTAACATCATATATAAGGTTAAACTTATGGTACCACTACTGGAGAATCGATTTTTGCGTGCGGGTCGAAAGGCATCTTCCCATGCAGAAGGCCATCCCGCACGCCCGAGAAGGTCTGGAAAAATCAAATTTTCGTGTGTGTGGGCGGCCTAACTGTACGAAAAGATCTATTATCTCGTGTGGTCGGCTTAAGCGGTCCACACGGGAAGATCCATTATTCCGTACATGCCACTTAATACGACTACACGGGATAATTGATCTTCCCGCGCGGTTATTTAAGTGTGCGAGCTTGGATTTTGTTTGGGTCTCTCTCTCCTCTCTCTCTCTCAATAATGATACGCGTACTATGACAACTCACACACAAATTAAGAGAACACATTAATTATATTCTCATAAAAAGATATAAAAAGATATATGTGTGCATACACATATATACATATCATGTATTGTCTCGTAACTTACAATAATTGAAAAGCACATAAAATATATATGTCTCTTCAAAATGTTTGTTCTACATGTATTCTTTTTCTCACTCTCTAAGTCGTTTGAACGTATCCTTCGTTGCAAGTTGGCTCTCCGAATCGTAGAAATCACCCAAATGGTTACAGACATCGCGATGGATGAAGCGACAAATATCTACACACAAGTTGAGTATGGTTCGATTGCCAAACCGGTTCGCTACAACTGGAATGGACGGGATCTGTTTAAGAAGGAATACACATTGATTGTTAGGAAAATTATACAAGATCTTAGTATGTAAAAAATATTTTCTCTGAACTTACTTCTTCAAACTTTGTAGTGTATCTCCCGTTGATTCTAAGCATCTCGCACACGTAGTATCCGCATAAGTTAGTGCCTGATGGTTGCTTATAACACTGTGTTGAATAAAATTGTATACGTCAATATTTTGAATTAAACAAGTATATGTAAGAAATGTCAGTATAGCGGACATGTAATTACCGACCATTGTGTCTTCACAAGAAGCTTCTTCCTTTTTGGATTGTTGACTGGTCCACCGTGGTCTACATAATGTTTGTGTGCTCTATGTAGACAAAATAATTGTTTGAGTCAATTGTGTCTTTGAGAGTACAACAACCAATACTTATTAAATGGTGCATAAAATTATTTAAAAATTTAACAAAATGAGAAATTCTTTGAATGTATCATCCGCGTATTGTGTCGGATCCAGCAGTACGACCAAGTGGTCCCACGGATATGCCAGAAATAGTACATAGTGATCGCTGCAAAGAAGATATGTTAATTGTACGTGATATTATAGTAAAATAACAGTAGTACGAAAGAAATATTACGTACCACACAACATAAGGGACCGTGATGACAATTTTATCTTTGTGCGTGAGCATCGCTTTGCCCAAGTACAGTGCTACACTGACCATATTTTTCTTGTGCATTTGTTTGATGGCAGCTTGTTTTTTGGACTTTGATTTACCTTTCAGCTCAGCAAAATCTTCATGAATTTCCATCGTGTGTTCTGTCCAGCAAACCCTTGTTGGGTTGATGTATCCTACTGGTTAGTTGGTCTTTTCGGCGTCGTGGAATTGCATCCTAAGTAATGCAGCGGGTAATTTATTAGAAGTTAGTTTGAAAATGAATTCATTTATGTCATGAAGTGTGATTGACTTACAGGAAAAATGCGGTAACTAGATTTATATTCATTTTGTCCAGCTTGAAAAATGCATGAAGGTCGTTGAAATCGATGAAGAGCATCCCATTAGGTCCACTGATGAAAGCGTGATCCTGGACCTTCACAGTAATCATGGCGAGGCCCTTTTTAGTTGCCTTTAGGTACCAATCATGCATCAACCTCATCTTCTAGGGTAGGTCTTCCATAACGTGCCATGGTAAGAACGGCTTCCTGTACTCATACTTTTTTGGTACTTCATTGGATGTCCAGTTTTGCATATCCTCCATGTGATTTTCAATGATTTATGTAAATCCGACAACTTTGGAGTTTCATCTTGCTTCTTGCCAGTCGGCGCTCTCCTCCTGAAGGCCTGGAACACTAACTCTTCCTCGTATACGGCCATTGACCATAAGTGGATCGTACCATTTTTGGGATAAGCCGATGAGGTTCAAGCTTAGTTCAAGCTTAGATGAGGTTCAAGCCGATGAAGGTTTTCTGAAGAGGCCTTTCATATAGCGCCAAAGCTGAATGTGGTGTCGGAGGAGATTGATGAATATCTTCTATTTCCTTTGGAGGTTGTTCTGCAGGAACTTTAGGGGATGACGAAGGTGGCGAATCAGACCCTTTTGGTAGGGACAAGGGAGGTGGGGAAGTAGGCCGATTTGGTGGCAAATTAGGCCCTGGTGGAGAAGGCGGTGCAGGAGCAGCAGCAATCTTAGGAACCAACGAGATTGGGGTTGAAGGTGGACCGACCAGCAGTATATCTCGTCGATGCCACAGTATGAACTGGTTCCCCGCAATCCCAAGAAGTTCTATCCCTTCCTGTGCTGGAATATCTAGCTCTAAACTGGTATGCGCTGCATGCTCTTTGGCTACTTGCACCCTTGCATATTCTTCAGGGATTGGAGTGTTGTGAAATTGACGGCCTGGTCCCACCTCCTTTCTCTTCCCAGCCCTTCCTATTGGCACAAGTAGGCTGCACGGCGTCGGACCAATGATGTTATCCACTAGATAAGGTGATGTGTCTACTGACCCGACACTGCTTGGCAACTGAACTGTCGGCTCTTTGGACTGCTAGAATAAGTTTGGAAGGGCTTGATGATTTTGAGCAACAAGAGAGTAGAAATATTGTTTTACTTGTTTTGCTATTTTTTTCTTCCAGTTTCTGTTTGTACCTGTCTCGTTTCTTGTAACCCGTAGCTTCCTCTGGAAACCCTTCCTTTCAACTTGTTTTTCACGATAGACCTCCTACTCGTCCAGAATGTTCAGGGTTGCCTAATGCAGCTGTCAGTTGATCATTCTCCCTCTTGGCAGTGAACTCCCCTGCTTTCTCTTTCTCCGCAATCTCCTTGAGACTAATTGTCACACGCTCGATATCAGGGTCCTTGACAAGAATCTCTCCCTCATCGGTGACTTGGCCCATGCTACGTACCCAAACCTAGTTTTTGCTCCTTTCCTTGAGTGGTTCAACAAGCAGTGGCTTGCCTTGGGCTGCAAACTTCTCTTCAGTTCCTCGCCACTTCTCTATGTGACCATCATAACCACTCGAGCCCAATCGATACGGGTATTTGTTTCTTTTAGCTAGATCAGACATCTTTTTCCTTCGTGCTAAGGCTTCCGGGCTTGTTATCTTTGCCACAAACTTGTCCCATTCAGCGGGCATAATACCACCATATTCTTCAAATGGAGACTTATTCTTTTGTACATAATATGTGTTCATGTCGGACTTCCACTGTCTCCACCGATGTGCCATCATTTTCAACAAAAACTCTCTTCCCAAAACCTCTGCACCAGGTGGATAGACAAGCCATTTTTGTAACTCATTCCACATAAATGTCTTTAGGTTATTATCCACCTGCTCCTAGGAACCTACATTTAAAGGGCCCTGGGTTCTGGCCAGTATCCTGCATGTGCTGCTAAATTTAGTCATTGCTACCTTTGGCTCCACTGGCTTTCCATCTTCGTTCAGAGAGCTTATGTAGTACGTCTCCTTGGGGTTGTTCTTACTTCTCTGACCATGCCTTTTCTTCTGACGTCCTCTAGCACTTGCGGATGTGTCAGTTTCTACCGGACCGGACGTTGCTGGGTTCGTCTTGATTTTGGCTATGATGGCAGACTTGGCAGCCTTTCTTTTTGAGCGGCACTGTGTTTGTATCTGTACAGACATTACATTAGAAAATGTTAAACGCGATCGAGGGGAGACGGATTAGTTCATAACACTATGACTCGACTTACTGCTTGCCTGATAGGGATGTAGTCGGGGTCATCTTCAACCGGTGGTGCTGGCGTAATTTCTATCTTGAAAGGATCGCTTGGTGTCTGCCATGTGCCTTCACTAGATGCCTCTTGCGTTTGTTCGACATTGGGTGCCTTCGAGGAAACTTTCTCATTCGATATTTGATCTACGGTTGTTCATAACAAAGATATATAACAGAGATATCTAATTGCATTGATTGTGTTTGTGCATGATTTAACAAAGATATATAACTCGGGATGCTTTTAACGTGAAATTACTTACAGTATCCATTAACAATGAAAGAAGAATAGTTGTTAATAGAATAAAAAAGGAGGGAGGTATTGAATTCCATGCATTGTGTAAATTAAGAAAGGAGACGTTTACAGTTGGAGAGTTCCCAGGGAGGACGACAATGCGGCCAAACCCAAACATTGGTGTATATGTAAAGCATGATCGATTAATAACATATACAGATCGATTAGTATATGTTAGAGCATGTATATACGTACTTTTCCCTTGTCCATATATATGAAGTTCAATTCAAATTAAATATATCCCTACAGTACTATAACAGTGAATCTTAATTTGTTTAATTCTATTACTTCCATTCATGAGATTGATCGAACTTCGTCGAAAGAAATTAAGTCTATGCAAGGCAACTTTGTAGCTGGAGAGGTTTGATCGATTAATTAATGTGGTTTACTACAATTAATTAAATAGGCACGAGCGCAGATTATACTACAATTTATACTGATTAGTTAAATATGTATAAATACGCATGCGCGCACATCAACTAAAAATTAAGGTTCTATATTTTGGATCACTAGCTATTAATTAATATAATATAAAGGATGTTTTCCATTTCCAAATATGAAATTCAGTCAATCAAGCATCAGATTAAATCTAGCAAAAATCTTGCAATTTTCACCCTCACCATTTATGCTCTCCTTGTCATAAAAAAATCATCAAATATTTACTGTCCATTTACAGTCTAGTGTACATACATTTCCAATTTAAATCATTACACAAAATTCATCACACGAAACATATAATTCATCACACAGAACATTTAACTCATCAAACACATTGGTGAGACGGCGGTCGGTGGTGCCGCGGAGGTGAGGAGGTTACTAACCGGCCGGTGGTGCTTGGTGGCGCGGTGGGGCAGGTGGCAGTCGGTGCGGCGGTGGGAGGCGGTCGACGAGGCGGGGGTGGTCGCCGGTCGACGAGGTGGTAGTGGCGGCGACGGCGATGACGAGGTGGCAGCGGTCGACGAGGTGGCGACGGCAGTGACGAGGTGGCGGCGGTCGACGAGGTGATGGCGATCGATGAGGATCTAGATTCGGCGGCCACGTCGGAGAGAGAGAGAGAGAGATATGGGCAGCGGTAGGGCGGCGGCGGCTAGTAGCGGTGGGAGAGGCAGGGCGGCGGCAGCGATGCGGGGATGTGGCGGTGGAGGCGGTGGTGGGAGAGGTGGAATCGGCGGGGATGGGGCCGGCAGTGGTCGGTTGAGGCGATGCTTGGCGGTGGGAGGCGGCGCCAGCGGTTGTTCCAAATTTTGGCAGCCTGACGGCGCAAAGATCTAGATTCGCCGGGACTTAGAAAATTTCCAAGCCCGCGCGACTATATATAGGCGACAATTATCGCGTGCGGGCGGCTTAAGGGCCCACACGGAAAAACTATCTTTCCTTGCGGGCCGCTTAAAACACCAGCACGGGAAGATAATCTTTTCCTATCGGCCCTTAAGCTGCCCGCACACGATAATTGCTGCCCTTATATGTAACTAAACTATAAAACTAAAAAAATATCAATGCACAAAAATATCCATGCACATAGATGAACCCTGTGAATGAACCCTTAGAAACATTATCTACTTTGTAAGTAATTGCATAATGGACCCTATGAATGAACCTATACAAATATTTTTATTACATACTCATAACATCATAAGTTTGATACGTTCGTTCACAAAAACATATTGTACACAAAAACAAACTAAAGTTTCACAAATTTTGGATTGACAACCTTCCGCATGGATGAAAACTTTAATTTGTCAAGGACACTCTCAATGCGTTTGATCCACGTAGGAAGATCTATGAATAATGAAATTGCATCGCATTGATTATAATCAGACGCGTCTTCAATGTTGTCAATACCAATGATGTGTTGCTTGTCGATACAATAATGTCCATCTTTTCATCGGAAGGGTCCTTCACATGAAAAACTTGTGCAACACGCTTGGCAAGGACCCATGGATCATCCTTGTGTCCAATTTTACTCCGATCAACACACGTAAATCCAAATTTATCTATTATGATGTCTTTCACCCATTGGCATCTAAGAATAGGAATCTGAATGTTTAAACCGTAGTCAAGTTCCCAGATTTCTTGTATGATCCCGTAGAGATTTCTTCTGCCCTATTGTGTCCAACGCTTTGACACGAACCCCACTGTTCTCTGATTGTGTACAAAGAATATCTGCCGATGTCATACCCTTGCCATGAGGTCACAAAGCTTGTTGGGCTAGCTGCAAGTCTTTCTATTGTTTTTTCCTCGAGTGATGCACCAGACGGTAGCTTTTGATCCTTCAACCATTGGGAAAAAATACGCTTCTGTTCTTTTGGAACCTCATCAGTGGATCGCCCTAGGTTGCATGCTCTGATCTCAGAAATGTGTTGCTCAATGTAGGGCTCAACGATGGTGAGTTGTTGAAGCACACTGCTGTGTGCATTTGGTACCGCTTTGTAATCATTGTCATGGAGACATTTTCCTCCCACAGTCCCCTTCCCAGATAACATTCCATCATGTCGAGGCATCGGTATCCCAATGGGGTTGACATCTTTCATATAATTTAGGCAACACTCGACAACCTCCTCAGTTATGTAACCCTCTATCATCGAGCCCTCCAGATGAGCACGATTATGGACATACCCTTTCAGAACAGCCATGTATTGCTCGTACGCCCACATTTGATGTAGATATAGGGGACCAAGTTCAATAATTTGAGGGATAATGTGAACAATGAGATGTTCCATCATATCGAAGTACAATGGAGGAAGAAACATTTCTAGCTGGCAACCTGTCTCGACTGTGAATTTCTGAAGGGGTCCTAATTCTTCTGGATCAAAAACTTTCTGTGAAACTCGATTAAAAAAATAGCACAACATTGTTATCACTACCTTGGTGTGCACTGGCTTCACCGCCCTTAGAGCGATAGGGAGGAATACCATAAGCATCTTATGGTAGTCGTGAGCGTTGTATCTAGAAATCGACAAATCTTTCATTGATATTAGTTTTTGGATATTCGATGAGAATCTAGTCGGCACTTTCAAACCACGAAGACATTTACAGAAAGCTTTTTCTCTTCTAGTGTCATCGGGTAGCATGCCGGTGGAATCTCAATCTCACCATTCGTTAGCTCTTTCGGGTGGAGATCTTTCCTTATTCCCAAATTGACTAGGTCGTTACGTGACTTCAATCCATCCTTTGTCTTATTAGGGATGTCAAGTAAAGTCCCGATGGTGCTGTCGAACAAATTTTTCTCGAGGTGCATGACATCGATGGCATGATGAATCTCCAGGTCTTTCCAGTACGTCAGGTACTTGAAAAAAATTGAATGTTTCTTGAAGGGCAGCGTGTTCTCTACCACTTCTTTCTTCCTCTTGCCTGCAGCAGTCTTTCCCTTACCGAACATGACCTCTATGCTCTTTGTCAGCTTGAACATCGTGCAACCATCCTTTTCTTCGGGAACAGTACCTTCCTCAACAGTTTTGTCAAAAAATGTAGCCATCGCATGATACCTATGCTTCTATAGTAAGAAACGACGATGACGCATGTAAACTAACTTTTTTTACGAGGTCAGGTATATGTACGATGTGTTGTCCAGACATATAAGACATCTGGTCTTTCCTTTAATCTGTCCTGAGAGGGAAAAATTGGCTGGTAGATCATTTATAGTAACGAATATGATAGCACCCAGAGTAAAATACTCCTGACGGTACACATCAAACAATTGTAGACCCTCTTCCCACATTTCTTTCATATCCTCCATCAAAGGTTCAAGAAACACATCTAGGTCGATGTCAGGCTATTTTGCCCCTTGTATAAGGATAGTGAACAAAATTTACTTTCGCTTTTGACATAACCATGTAGGAAGGTTGTACATGGCGAGCAAAACAGGTCAAGTGTTGTGCGAGCTGCTTAGGTCACCAAACGAATTCATTCCATCCGTGCTCAACGCAAACCTGACATTTCTCAGATCCTTAGCAAATTCTGGGTGCTTTGAATCAAAGTTTCTCCATTGTCGAGCATCGACGGGATGTCGAACCATACCATCTGTCTTTCAACCCTCTTGATGCCATCTCATCAACTCGGCGTCATGGAGTTCGAGAACAATCGCTTCATGCGATCTTTCACTGGCAAGTACCACATCACCATGGTCGGAATCTTTTTTCATGGCTCGACCAATGCATTTGGTTCAGCAACATCACTATTGGCGACACTGTTATCCTTTTTTTACCTACTCGTCCCACAAGTTGGACACTTGTCCAAGTCAGTATATTCCTTGTGATAAAGTACACAGTGATTAAGACATGCATGGATCTTTTCAACACCAAGAGATAATAGACATATCAGTTTTTTGGCTTGATAGGTGTTAGCTGGCAACAAGTTAGGCTTAGGAAGCATAGCTCTCAAGAGACCCATCAATTCGTTGAAACTAGTATCAGACCATCAGTGTCTGGCCTTCCATCTAAGAGGTTCTAGCACCGACCGCAACACTGTATATAATCCATGTCACATCCCTTTGATTGATCATACAAAAGATTTTTCGCTGATTTCTACAACGCCTCCCAATTGTTTAAATCTTTAGCTTTCTTTGTTAGCACCTCTGGTTCAGCGTGCCGCAAAATATCCTCAAGATCAAGATCAATATCAACGTCTGCATCGTCAAAACCAGAGCCGCCAAAATCATGCATCAATTCATGGGACATGTCCTCAATTATAAAATTCTCTGCCTCATCCAAGTAAATTTCAGGAATCTCTTTAGGAATAGCGACTTCCCCATGATATGTCCAAACTTTGTATTTCTCCACAAATCCATGCTGAATTATGTGTCCCAAAATTACATTCGGATCTTTCCAAATCTTCTGATTCTTGCAATTAAAACAAGGACAAAAAATGTCCTTCCTATTCTCCCTCAAAGCATGTGCCTTAGCCTTATCAATAAATTTTGATGCTTCTCTCATGAACACCGGATGAGTTCTCCGCGCTCATACACCCATGTCCAATCCATCTAAAAAATTCATAGCAAAAAATAATATTATATTGCAGGTGATTTCTACATAAACAAAAAATCAAATCCTACTTAAAAACTAAACCTACAATACATTGGACCATCATGCACTAGTAATTACCAAAAAAAATTTTGTCATTCAAACAATATATTTGACCTATAAATTACAAAAATAGCTCAAAATGACCTATTCAAAAAAGTTTAAATATCTTCGCATTCAACCAATGAAATTTTACAAAAAGAAAGCAAATTAAAGAGAAGATCAAGCATGTTACCTTTTATATAGATTGCAATCGAAGAATTCGAGTCGAAAACCTTCCCCCTAATACATTGCCTATTTTTCGGAGAGAAACACCGAGTTGAAAAGTTTAAATATCTTCACATTCAACCAATGAAATTTTACAAAAATGGAAGCAAATGAAAGAGAAGATCAAGCATGTTACCTTTTATATTGATTGCAATCGAGGAATTCGAGTTGAAAACCTTCCCCCTATAATTGGCTTTTTTGGAGAGAGAAACGCCAAGTTTAAAATGACTACAATCGGGTTGGGAAGATATTTATGACCATCATCACGTGTGGCCCACTTAAGGGACCGCATGGAAAAATGTCTTATCCCGTGCGGGCACTTAAGTGGGCCGCACGGGATGTTGCAGCATTATCCTGTGTGGTCGCTTAAGTGGGCCGCACGGGATAATGCGCATTATCCCGTGCGGTTGCTAAAGTGGACCGCACGGGATATTACCCCGTGCGCTCTCTTAAGTGGACCGCACGGGATAATGCATCTTCGTGTGCGGTCCAACAACCGGCCCCTGAGGACCGGTTTTTCCAGGTGCGTCCACTTATGGCCCACCTAGAACCTACCGGGGACCTTGTCCAGAAAACCCATTTATCCAGTAGTGTACAATGATGCACCTCCTCAAGGTTGCCCTAGCTCTGCCACTGCCTAGAGCAGGTTGACGGTGGTGTGGTGCCACCAGTCCCGGCGCCACTTGGCCTGGAGCTAGGAGGCCTTGACGTGGAGGTGAAACTCATCGACGATGTCCTTGACCTCAAAGGCAACCTCCCAGGTCTCCCTTAGCCATAGCAGCAGCAGCTCGTTGGCACGGCCGCGGAGCTGGCGGTTGGCTCGTGGACGAGCACCTGCAGGTAGGCAAGCTTCCGACGTAATGACCGAATCTCGGCATCCACCCGTAGCAGCGACATCACCTCCGCCGTCACCAGCTCCCACAAATTCACCACCACCCCCATCACCTCGGCATCCCCAATGGCTGCCAGCCTCTGCTTGAGCCCCTCACCTCTATCTGTCTGCGCCCCATGTGACGTGTGCCTCTTTTTGGAGCAAAAAAGTTTGGCTAGTTTGGTTGGTGACGACGATTTGTACAGAGTCACAAGTTTGGTCCAGTTGAATTATTGAGTATTTCACATGATTTCACTAAAATTAAATTGCGAGGTACATCTCACTGAAATCTCATTGAAAGCTTATCTATCTATATATATACTTAATATTATGTACACTAGTATACAGATCCTCTCCTTTGTGATGGGCCATCACATGACTGAGATTTGCGGACCATCACAACGAAGTCATCTCAAATGGGCCTAAAAATAGGCCGACAAAGATATACTCGCACAGACATGTTGTATGTGCATTAATCTAGAGCCTGTCACGAATGATACCTATCGGTGACGGGCGTAATTAAAGGCCCGACAAAAATAACCGATCATATCTTTGTCAGGCCCTAATAGAAGCCCATCACCGATGTTCATCATCGGTGACGGGCTCGAACTTGAGGCCCGATTGAGATAACAATTAGGCTTGTCACCGATGAGAGCCATCGGTGACGGGCTTGTACTTAGGCCCGACAAAGATAACTGAGATACTTGTCATAGCTGCTAGTTCATTGGCCATTATAGATATTTATTGCACGCTATAAATACCCCAACCACCTAGTGGATTGGTTATCCCATTGTTCACAGTTTGGTGGGAGGAGGAGGAAGGCGAATTTTTGTCTTTTTTTCCAAGAAAATCAGAAAGTGCAAAAGTAATTGAAAAATATTAGTCATTTCTCATAAATCTAGTAAATACTTACCTGTAAAATGTTTATATAATATTTTCCACTTTTTTGCAGCTCAGCGATGGATCGAAGTTGGATGTATGGGAAAACTGTGCGACGTTATAGCGAAGAGTATCGAAATGACGTGTTAAATTTTATAAACGCCACGGAGGAGCATAGGAAAAGAAGAAAGAGCGATTACATGTGTTGTCCATGTGCAGATTGCAAAAATGAGAATATATTTGGTAGCGGAGTGAATGTACATGCTCATCTGATACAACGAGGATTCATAGAGGGCTACACATATTGGATGAAACATGGAGAGCAAGAATCAGGAAGTGGTACAGCTGCAGATAGAAGTGGTGCACAAAATCAGAAAGATGAACATGAAATGTTTGTACCTTCTCCATTGGACGGTGAAACGGTTGATGTGGATCACGATCTGCTGCAAGACATGTTACGTGACATTAAGGACCCAACCTACAATGAGAGAGATTTCATGAAGTTCAGCAGGTTGGACAATGACTCGGAGAAGCCTCTATACGCCGGATACAAGGCAAAACACACCAAATTATCAGCTACCTTGGAGCTAATGAAGCTGAAGGCAAGTAATGGATGGACAGGCAAGAGTTTCACACAACTTCTGAGAATTTTGAAAGCCATGCTTCCTAATGATAACACATTGCCCGAGACGACATATGAAGCAAAGCAGGTTTTGTGTCCACTGGGGTTAGAGGTCCGTAGAATTCATGCTTGTCCAAATGACTGCATACTATACCACATGCAATATACAGACTTAGATACTTGTCCTGTCTGCAAGGCTTTTCAATACAAGAGAACGAAAAGTGTTGACGAAGGAAAGAAGTCAAAGAGGGGTGGTCTGTGTTGATGAGAAATCTCTCTCACGCGCTGGCCTGGGAGATCTGCTTGACTCCAGTGCAGGTCCTTCTCGGCTGCCTACGCTGTGCAAGGCGTGCCAGTTGATTTGATCTGTCAATCAACAAGAAAAACAAGGGAATATGCGTCAAGTGTTAGGTTAGATCCCCACGGGATCGGCTGAGGGAATCCGTGAACATATATATGCTATTCTAAACTATATTTAAGCCAAGCGACTGGAATGGATCGGCTACACCGAGACAGCATCAGCCGCTTAACCCAAATACAACAAAGAATAATAAATATATAGATCGATAACCTAGCCGATACTAGAAAGCTAACAATGGATCGGCTAGTACTCCGATGAATCTTATAGAAAGATACCATTCTTGAAAAGATGCATAGCCTGGAAATCGGTCATCGGCTATTGAAGGTAGGCCGATTTCGGCTGGCAACATCCGACAAGAATGCGATCTTAACATAAGAGGCAGTCCTAATACAAATCTAATAACAAATATATTAAAAGAAGCATATCAGGGCAGATAAGGTCGGCTGAACCCCGGCACTGTCTCTACACAATATAAATCCATCCGAACAAATCATTGGCAGCTCTAAGAACGACTTAATAGTTCAAACATGATGCAGCATCAAGTATAAAAGAACAACCCGATCTATTGTAGCCGATTTATATTTCTCGAGACGGTGGATACCGCATATAAACTAGCCAACCTTTAGATCTAGCCCTATTAACTGCAAGTTTTTGCTAGAACTAGCCAATGACAGGATAGATTTAAACATTGATCTAATTTATATGCGCTATATGATAAATAGCGCAGTATAAACACCTGATTCTAATGTGTCATTACGATGGAAGCACTAGAAACAAAAGATTATATCACTAATGACAAGCATTTACCTAGATCTGGGGATCCAAACGATGCAGCCCGTAGCCAAACAAAGTGCTCGTCTGAAGAGAAAAGGTTGGCAATGCACCGAAGGTTTGATTGATTGTGAATGATCTGTATTGAATAAAAGGGGGTCTCGGGTCCTATTTATACACAAGATACAATTATCTGTACAAACCTTGGACTCTATCTAAACTACTAAATAAAACACAACATTATCCCGAGCGGGACCCAAGCCGTGTTACGACTAACAGTTTAAACAAATCCCTAAATTACAGATACAATTGCCATTACAGGACTCTATCCATAAGTGGCAATATCGTTTAACACGCAATTAACAACCGAATCTCCTATTTATCTTCAATCTGCTGTATCAGAAATGGTTTCATCTCTTCCGGACCTGGAATCGGCTATCGACTACCCGTGTCCGGTTCAATTCTTAGCCTATTGGCCTCGCAGCCGATCACTCTTCAGCCGATGCGACCCCTGTTTCTAGCCGATCCGACTCTGCTTCGCCTTTGCAGACTTTGGGATTCGATTTCCAAATTTCAGTGTTAACGCATGCCCCCCAAGTCCGTGATACGAAGTGTTGCGGATTTGCTTGCCTATTCAAACTCCCGCTCTTTTCTTGACCTAAATTGTTTCGGCTTCCTCTTTCTTCTTCGGCGATCGCATCGAACTTCATCGTGCTCTTTGGACCAGATCCACCTCCGCCCTCAAGCATCCCCATGGCCTCCACCGCCGCCGCGCCAGCCACCGCCACAGCGCCAGCCGTAGCCGCTGCGACAACCACCGCTACTCTTCCGGCCGCGGCCATGGCCGAGTTCTCTGAGGTACCCCTTTCGATCCAAAACTTTCTTCTTTCTTTCGAATCCGTTCCTTTGAACACATTGCAACAATATTACGCTCAGCCATTTTCTAAAATAGTACTTTCCTTCATTTTTATCAATTAGTACTTTTTTCTTCCTCGAACCGTAATATGCAACTATTCTTGATTAGCGCCCCTCTTCTCTTTTTCTGAACTGTAGCACCTGTCACATCAAGTGCTTATCCTCAATCTCTCACAAACGCAAATACTTTCTCTGCCCCATCGGCAACACAGATCCAGCCGATGTAATCATAGCTGAAACTAACCGGATCCCCTTCAACACCGCCAAGCCATCCCTCGCCCACTGGAACGGAACATTCAAAGCATGGTCGACCACCGACGCAGCCTAGATTGAATGGTACAAGAGGGTGCGATCGGCCAAGTATACACAGTGGGAGGAGGCCGGGATAGCCCAAGGCTTGGCTCTATCTATTGCCAACATGGAGAAGGACTAGCCACTTCTGTCGGCCGTAACATATTTCTGGAATGACAGCTTCAATGCCTTCATCTTTCGTCAAGGGACGATGACCATCACGCTGGCCGACGTGTACATGACAACTGGTTTGGACATTGAGTCATCGGCTAACCCTAGCAACTTGAGCCGAAAGGGACAGCACCAATTCAAAACCAAGGCCATCGGCGGGTGGAGCGGCTTCATTGCCCAAAACATGAAGGATGGAGCTGTCGGCCACAGAGAGCATGCCGCATTTTTGATGATGTGGCTTGAAAAATTTGTATTCTGTGGATCGAGCTGCGGGCCGACCACCAACTGGCAGGTCGTAGCCAAAGTCCTAGCCGACGGGGGAAAACTTGCGCTGGGCAAGTACCTCCTTGGCTACTTGTATCAGACATTGCATCAGGCCGCCATGAAGATAGCCGCCAACGCCCCCATCACCACTGGCGGCCCCTGGTGGTTCCTTCAGATCTGGTTAGTGCTGGCAAAACAAAAGATAGCCGGTCGGCTCCCTCTGACAGCAGCCGTGTTCCCAAGGCTGGAGCCGATCGAGGATGAAGAGGGCAACCAGATCACCACCACCAGGTGCATGAGCTACGGAGAAGGGCAGCCGCCCATGTGGGCTCAAAGCAATCAGCCGAGCCGGCGGCCGAATGGTTCATAGCCCTCTACGACGGCCGTCTCGCGATAACCGCGCCCGGTACTTTTACCAGGACCGGGGGCTGTTTGAGTTGCCGGCTGACTTCAATTGGAAAGACATCAACTCAGCCGACAACCCGAGGTGCAGGGAACTGTTCATCACCACTCTGTCCCCCTGCATCTTGCCGACCGGGATTCACCAGGGCCGATCAATGGCCAAGAGCTACGAATTCTATTACCCAGTGTCGGCGGCGAGGCAGCTTGGTCTTGGGCAGCTGCCCATCGGCTTCTTTTATGCCGATAAGATCGAAACGAGGGGAGTGGTAGGCCAAGACCTGATAATGGATCGGCTGCTGAACATAGCCGGCCCTCCCCTCGGCGACGTCAGCGTGATAACATTGTCGCTAAGGAAAAGCGCCGCTTACGACCGATGGTGGTCTGAAATCAAGCGCCATATCTTCCACCAACGGTCGTCTTGTTACGTCGACCTGCTTCTGCCTGACGAGATCCCCTCGGTAAGCTTCAAGTTCCAAATAATTTTCTTCTTCTCATCATTGGCTGACATAGCCGATTAACATATACTCTTTGTCTGCAGGAGACGGAGCGGCCGACGGTGAGCAACTCTGGGCGTCCCATCAAATACCGTTTAGGTGTTCTAGATGGGGGCGGCCTCGCTCCGTCGGCCATCGGCTGGGAGGCGCCGAAGCTGGCTTCGTTGCTACGAGGGCAGGTGCGCCAGCCGATCTCCCAGAAGAAAAAGGCTGCACCACCTCCATAGCCGTCGGCTGCGCCTGCCCCCAAGAGGCTAAAAAAGGAGAAGAAGCCGGCCGTGCCAGCCGATAGCCTTCCCCCATTGGATCCGGCCGTTGCGTAGTTCCTCGGCACCGTTGTCAGTGAGGAAATGCCAGCGGCTGTTGGACCGGCAACCGAACCCGGGGTTTCGAGTCCTGAGTCGGTCAACGCTCCAGCCGACATTCCGCCGGTCCCAAGTCCCCCAGCAAAACATCGGCCGGTAAGCCTTCACTTCACCGGATTTTGGCTTTGCGATGATCACTTGCATCTGATCGAACCATTCCTTTTAGGTCAAGAAATTGGTTGGCCACACTTCACGCCCTGCGCCATCGGTAATCATCCCCTGCCACTTGACTTGTAGTAATTAGTTGACTTGTCCGCTAACTCTTTCTTTTGCAGCCCCCACGGTCTCCATCGGCTGCCCCCCAGGCGTCCAGTGAGCATGCCGCGCCTGCCGGGGGCGGTGGCAACAACGCCGACGAAGAGGCCCCGACGGCCGCGGGCAACGATCTAGCCGAGCCAACTGCTCCGACCCCGGTGCCAACAGTAAGCCAACTAAATTTGATGATCGGCTTTGTCAGCTCAATATCTTCTTGATCATCTTCTTCTTGCTGCAGAACATAGCCGACCTCCTCAACTTTGACTTGTCGGAGTTCGAGGAGTCCGGCGACATCGGCGAGGAGGCGTTGGTGATGCCGGCTGAGGACCTGAGGGCCACCTTAGCCGACATCGGCAATCGGCTGGAAGCCTCACTGGACGCGCTGGTGGTCGACAGCGGCTCGATACGCGCACGAATCAAAGATATCCAAGACCAGCTGCCGGAAGCCCTAGCTGAAGCCATTGTGCCAGCGACCTTCATAGAAGCCCATCAGTTCAAGTATGAGCGGGCACGGCAGCGGATAATCGATCGCCGCGAGAACCAAGCGTGGTCGGCCACCATCCAGTCAACCAAGGGCGCCATCGAGAGCCGGAAGGCTGCCTTCGACCGCCTGAAGACCGAGCCGGCGGCCAAGCTCGAGCAGCTCCTCACACGTCAAGATCAGCTAATGGCGGATCTCGTTCAAGTCACGAACGAGATCGATGTCCACAAGGAGTACATGGCTGGCTTGCCGACCGAGATCGAAGCTCAATGCCAGGGCATCAAGGCGGCTGTGGCACATCTGCGCAACATGGTGAAGAGCGTCCGGCCGGTGGCGGGGTCTGAGGCAGACGACGTTAGGGCCATTGAAGAGATGGACCAGATTAGGCGGAAGGCGTTGTCGGCAATAGCCGATTTTTTGAAACAATGAGTTTGTAATATTCTGATCTTCTGAAATCGGCTAATGCTTCTGTATTATACTTGTCATGCTTTTGTGATGGGATTGGACGATCATTTTACTCGTGCTTGTACTTGGCTTTGAATCGTGTAACATAATTTATCGATCCTCTGCCACTGTGCTTGTAGATAAGATCGGCTGTAGTTGTAGATAAGATCGGCTCGGCCGCGCGCAGTGTCTCGAATTGCTTACGTTGAAATCGGCTCCAACCGCTCGTATCGCTTTACGTTGCCGATTTCGAGACCGCACCACAATATTTAGTGTCAGCGTTTGAATATTAGTCTCATTGGTTATTGGTTAGTAATATTCAAACGCGCTGCCGATTTGGCTTCACAGTTCGTCTTATCCGAACACGTATTTCAAAGACCCGTGAGTCCTAAACAACAGGTATCCGGTCTTGAGTAGTCACCAACCATTCAACGATTCCCAATGCTTTTAATGATGACCTCTTCGACTTTCATATTGGCAGTGATCTTTCACATCCGAATCCGCATCTTTTCTTTCTATAAATAGATCTCTTCAGGCCTTCCCGAGCACATCACAGCCGAAGAAGAAAATCCCTCTCTCCAGGTGTACACATTTCAGGTTTCCAAGCTTTCGGCAGGTTTCAAGCTTTCGGCAGGACCCCTCATGGCATCCTCAAGCTCGTTGGTGAAAAACAAGGTGATTTTCCAACCCATCCATCCTCACCGTTTCTTTTCTCTAAGTACTCAGGAGTAAATCTTCTCGCAGCCGCTCCATCCCCTATGAGTGATTCTAGCGATCATGGACACCCCGTATGAACTGACGGCTAGCCAAGCCCGACAAGTGAGAATCAACTTGCAGCGCTTCAGGGAACAAGATGCTCGTCATCCGGCGGCCAGGCCTCCAATCAACCTCGGTAGTGTTTCGGCCGCTATTCCTTTGGCGTCTTCAACGCTCATGCGTCTCCACAGGCTGGTAGCAAGGCAAAAACGACTTGCCAATGAACTGTTAATCACAACCACCGATGTAAGGGTCACTAGGCTAGAGTATTTGATCTTGGATGCTTTAGAAATAGAGTCTCCAGAGGCCGTCAACCGGGACCTGGCAGCCATCAGAGACTACTTAGGAGACATGTAATCGAAATCGGCTTCATGCCGATTATGAATAAAAACTGGCGACTGTCACACTGATTCAAGCATCGAGCCAAATACTGGGGTGATATTTCTTCAGATATTTGCAATCGGCCTGATTTACCATCAGCTCGTGTGCGTATATGCCCCCCAAGTTTTGTTGATAGCTTCGGTGTCGACAAAATTGTGAGTTCGATCCGTTCGCGTATCCTTGCCGTCCCCATCGGCCAATCGTGAGCCGATCGCAGAAAACTTAGCAAAAAATGTTGCATAAAAATGCCTAAAGGCGGTGCCTTGTTAATGTAAGACATCGGCTGGCGTAAATCGGCTGAAGTAACCATAGCCGAATCACGAGTTGATCCATACGCTTGGGTAATATTTCTTTAAGTATTTTCCATTGAGAGCCCTTCCAAATACCTCTCCGTCCAGTCCTTTCAGCATGTAAGCTCCTTTAGAGACGCATTTGTGGATCTTGAAAGGCCCTTCCCATTTTGGTGACCATTTGCCGAACTTGTTGTCTCTAGATCCGATCGGCAGTATAAGTTTCCAAACGAGCTCGCCTTCCTCGAAAGATTTAGGCACCACCTTTTTATTATAATGTTTGGCTACTCGTTCTTTATCTCTAGTGACTTTCTCCAAGGCCCTCATCCTGGATAAAACTAAATCTTTCGATTCGTCCACCATCAGGTGATAATAATCGTCGGCTGTGAGTTGATCCTGTAGCTGAATGCACCTTGAGCCGACGACACTTTCCCATGGCAGCACTGCTTCATGTCCAAAGACCAGTTTGTACGGAGGGACTTGAATTGACCCGTGGCATGACATCCGATACGCCCACAGTGATTCGGCTAATCGGATGTGCCATTGTTTAGGGTACTCAGAGATCTTTCTTTTAATCAACTTGATCAAACTTTTGTTTGAAGCTTCCGCTTGCTCGTTGGCTTGTGCGTAGTACGGCGAAGAATTAATTAGCTTGATCCCCATGCCATCGGCAAACTGAACAAATTCGTTCGATACAAAGATGGATCCCTGGTCTGTTGTTATTGTTTGTGAAACGCCAAATCGGTAGATGATGTGTTCTTTGACAAACTCGATTGCGTCCTTAGAATCCACTTCTCTGAGGGGAATCGCTTCCACCCACATTGTGAAGTAATCCGTCGCCACCAGGATAAATTTATGTCCTTTGCTTGAGGGTGGATTGATCTGGCCGATCATATCAATGCCCCATCCTCTGAACGGCCATGGCTTGATAATTGGGTTCATAGCCGATGTTGGTGCTCGTTGTATGGCGCGGAACTTCTAACAATCCTGGCAGCCCTTGTAATACTTGAAACAATCCTCCAGCATCGTCGGCCAGAAATACCCTGCTCGGCGAAGTAGCCACTTCATTTTTTGGGCCGATTGATGTGTGCCACAGATTCCTTCATGTACTTCCCCGATGGCCACTGTAGCCTGATCGGCTCCCAAACACTTGAGTAGCACGCCGTCGATCATCCAATAGTACAGGTCTTCATCGAGCAACACGTATCGTAATGCCTTGTATCGTAGTTTCCTTGTGGCCGATTGAGAGGGATTTTTGAGATAGTTGTAAACTTGGAACCTCCAATCATCGGCCGTAATGGCGGCCACGTCTATGTCTACTTCTCTCAGCATCGGCCGATAGCCTGATGCCCCCTGAGCCAAGTCATTGGCCTCTGTGTTCTGCTCCCTGGGGATATGCTTCAAAGTAACTAGCCGAAAATCGTCCATTAATTCCCGGCATTGCCGATAATAGACCATTAGCGCATTGTTTTTGCATTCATATTCTCCTGATAATTGGCTGATGACCAATAATGAATCCCCCATTATTTTGATGGCGTCAGCTTCAACTTCCTTGAGCAGGTGCAATCCTTTAAGGACGGCTTCGTATTCGGCTTGGTTGTTTGTAGCATGGGGGTTGATGGCAAAAGCAAACTCGAAGCTTGCCCCTCTAGGCGAAATAATGACCAAGCCGATGCCACAGCCGTTGGTGCACACCGAGCCATCGAACGTCAAAGTCCAAGGCATAATTTCCACTGAGCCGACCGAGTCGTTTCTGTGTTCTACAATGAAATCGGCTATGGCTTGCCCCTTGACTGGCCTTGGTGCCTGATACCTCAGATCGAACTCCGTTAGCGCAAAGATCCACTTCCCAACTCTTCCTTTGAGCACTGGAGCCAATAGCATATACTTAACTACATCGGCTTTGCAGATTACTGTGCACTCGTTGGACAGCAGATAGTGCCTTAACTTCGTACATGAAAAATAGAGGCATAAGCATAGCTTGTCCACCGGTGAATACCTCGTTTCTGCGTCTAGCAACCGCCGGCTGAGATGGAAGATGGCTTTTTCTTTGCCGTCGATATCTTGGATTAGGACTAAGCCGATTTATTTGTCATCGGCTGATAAGTATAGCTTGAACGGTATCCCCTTTTGTGGAGGCATTAAAACTGGAGGGGAGCTTAGATAATCTTTTATGTTGTCTAACGCCTTTTGCTGCTCTGCCCCCCATGTGAACGTCTGATCGGCTTTCAGCCGAAGCAGTGGTGTGAACGGCTCCATCTTTTCTGAGAGATTGGCTATGAACCGTCTGATGAAGTTTATCTTGCCGATCAATGACTGGAGTTGCTTTTTATCTTTCGGAGGTTGAATTGTCTTGATAGCATTTACGCTCCTTGTGTAACTTCAATCCCTCTTTCATGGACGAGAAACCCCAAGAATTGCCCGGACGCGCACTTAAGCGGATTCATCTTTAGACCGTATTTCCTCGTCCGTTCTAACACTTGTCTCAGATCGGCTATGTGGCCTTCTATCTCCCTTGACTTGACGACCACATCGTCAATGTATATCTCTACCAGCGAGCCGATCATATCGTGAAAAATGTAATTCATGGCCCGTTGGTATGTTGCCTCAGCATTCTTCAAGCCGAATGTCATTACTACCCATTCGTACAGGCCGATTGCGCCGGGACACCGAAAAGCGGTCTTGTGGATGTCCTCGTCGGCCATGAATATTTGGTTATACCCTGCATTGCCATCCATGAAACTAATAATTTTGTGGCCTGAAGCAGCATCGACAAGCAGATTGGCTATCGGCATTGGGTATTCGTCTTTAGGGGTTGCCTTGTTTAGGTCTCTGAAATCGATGCACACCCTAAGTTTACCCTTTTTCTTTAACACTGGGACGATGTTTGAGACCCAATCGGTGTATCGGTAAGGCCGAATGAATCCCGCGTCGTATAGCCGAGTGATTTCGGCTTTAATTGCATTGTACATATCGGCCTTGAACCTCCTGGGAGGCTGTTTGAACGGCCGATAGCCTGCCTTAATCGGCAGTTGATGGACCACTATTGATCGACTGAGACCGGGCATCTCGAAGTACTCCCAACCAAAACAATCTTTATATTCTTTTAACAATTCAATAAGCTGGGATCTACAAAGAGGAGACAGATTTTTGCTAATGTACGTCGGCCTCAGCTTCTCACCAGAGCCGATGTCGATTTCCTCTAATTCGTCGGCCGACGTAAAACCTTGCCCTAGCTTGCCATCGTCTTCATCCGTGGTGCCCACGCCGAGAACGCTCAAGCCCTCCACCATGTCTTGTTCAAAGTAGCGTCTGCGGCTTGTCATTTCCAATCGGCTGTATTGTGGAATTGGAAACATTCAGAAAATCGGCTTGCCAGATTTTCCCGGACAAACAATCGATGCCTTCGATTTCCCAAAGCGGCAAATCGGCATTGACGATACTAACTGACCTGTCGGCTGGCACGATCTCGATCTTGTCGCCGTCCCATTGGATCAGGCTCTGATGCATTGTAGAAGGGATGCAGCAGTTAGCGTGTATCCAGTCCCTTCCGAGCAGCAGGCTATAAGATCCCTTCCCGTCGATGACAAAGAATGTTGTGGGCACGGTCTTGTTGCCGACGGTCAGTTCAACATTGAGAACGCCCTTGGTTTCCGATGGGTTGCCGCCGAAGTCTTTGAGCACCATGTTGGTTTTTATCAGATCTTCGGCTCCTTGCCTAGTTTTCTGAATGTTGCGTAAGGCATGAGATTGACTGCAGCTCCCCCATCAACTAGCATTTTGGAAATCGGCTTGCCGTTGATGAATCCTTTAACGTACAACGGCTTTAAATGCCGGTTTTCGGTTCCTTCTTGTTTGTCGAAGACAGCCTGGTCTGGTGAGATTGCAAGTTTCGCCAGGTCATCCTCCACGGCGTCTGCATCGGCTTCAGGAGCATCGAACTCGGCCGGCAGCACGAATACCATGTTAACTGATGCAGAAATTTTGCCTTTCCCTTTGGCTGCCCTCCTAGCTTGATCGGCTGGGCTTGCCTCGGCTTGCTCTTCGTCGACTATGGCAGCTTTCTCTTTGGGCACCCATCGCCTTTTGATTTTGCCAAGCTGACGGCGCTGTTCGTAGATCATTTGCTGAACCTCGTCTTCTCTCCCTTAGCGCTTAAGCCGTTGAACCCTTCTTTTCTACGTCACTTGCAATACTTCTTTTTCTTTAATTCTTCGGCCGACGGGATCACGTGATTCTCGGGCAATTGAATCTGCTTCTCCTTGAGCAGAAAATCGAAGATCTTGTTGGCCTTGGTGATGTCGAAATCGTATCTTTCCTCTTTGGCAGTCTTCAGCAGCCATTGGCAGGCGATGGCCTTTTTGTTCTTGGCCCATTCGGCTGCCGCTACTTCTGCGTCGTCGTTGTCGGACTCGTAGTTTGATTCGACGACGACCTGAGTTATATTTTTGATGGCCTTCCTGGTGTCTTGGAATCGCTGCTCGTGGGCTGTCACCTTCTGCGCTAAGTGGGCTAAGCTGTCAAAGTCTTGCACAGAGAATCGCTCTCGGATTGGCGCGATCAGACCATGAAAGGCCAAATCGGCCAGCTGGGCATCCGGCAGCACCAGCCAGTAACATCGGTTCCTCATCTCCCTAAAGCGTTGGATGTATTCTTGGACCGATTCATTATGTTTTTGCCTGATGCTGGTGAGGTCCGACAACTTCTTCTCGTGGTTGCCGGAATAGAAGTAGCTATGGAATTGTTTTTTAAGATCGGCCCAGCTCTGAATCGAATTGTAGGGCAGCGAGGAGAACCAAGTAAAAGCCGATCCTGAAAGAGAAAGAGGGAACAATCGGACTCTCAAGGCGTCTGTAGCCGATGCTTCGCCACATTGTGCCAAGAATCGGCCAACATGCTCGTAGGTTGAAACGTTGTCCTGCCCTGAGAACTTCGAAAAATCTGGGATCTTGTATCGGTTGGGCAACGAGATCCGCTCAAAGTGCTTCGGATAGGGATACTGATACATGTTCCCTGAGTCTTTTGGCTTGAGGCCGAATTGATCGTGCATAACATCTGCAATCAGATTGGCCCAAGTCCTGTTGTCTTGCTGTATCCGCTCGTATAGGTTATACGGCGTGGGTGCTTGCCGATACAGCGGTGGTGGCGTCTGAGGCCTATAATGATGATCTTGGCGGCCCCCTTGGTACTGGTAGTGGTGATCAGCGGGAGGTGGCCGAGGTGCCGGTGGTGGCGTTGGCGGTCCTGGAAACAGCTGTCGGCCACCGGTGTTGCACCGTCTATCTGGATCAATCGGCTCTAACTGCCGATTGTCATTGAACATATTGGCAATCTGATCGTGGGGCAGCAGCTGTTGTCGGTTCAGCATAGTAATCGCTGGCCTTATAGACGATTCACCTGAATTTGGCTGACCGAGGACTCCTCCCGGTGGCCCTTGTTGCGCTAGCGATGGGATCGACCGATTCTGCGTGACCAGCATCTTGTAGCCAGGAAAGTGGCCATCTGTGAAATACGTTGGCCCCCGTTGCAGCTGGTCGGCTATCTTGGCGTCGACCACAGTAGCGATCGTATTATTGAGAGTATTGACCAGGATGCTACTTTGGTTGACCAACGCGAGATGAACGGCCGAGTCAATCCGGTCTTGTAGAGAATATACAGCCGAATCATCCTGTACCTGGGTCGGCTCCTCCATCTTCTGTTTGCCTTTTGTTTCACCAGAGGAGGATGCCTTAGTGTGGTTCATGCTGTACTTGTATTTTTGATGCATGGCCCCATATCTTGTTTGGATGAAAGATTGCAAGTAGTTAGCCTGGAGCTCGTCCACCATCTTCTTATACTCGGCTTGCTGTTCAGCCGATAACTGTTCCATCTTTACAGGCATGATGTTATCCTGCGTAATGCTAGGGCTCTTGGAGTCGACCATCTTGTCGGCTGAATCTATGTGTCCGAGTCGAGCCGACAAAGAAAGTCCCATCGGGCGTGCCAAGAAGCGTGTTGATGAGAAATCTCTCTCACGCGCTGGCCTGGGAGATCTGCTTGACTCCAGTGCAGGTCCTTCTCGACTGCCTACGCTGTGCAGGGCGTGCCAGTTGATTCGATCTGTTAATCAACAAGAAAAACAAGGGAATATGCATCAAGTGTTAGGTTAGATCCCCACGGGATCGGCTGAGAGAATCCGTGAACATATATATGCTATTCTAAACAATATTTAAGCCAAGCGACTGGAATGGATCGGCTACACCGAGACAACATCAGCCGCTTAACTCAAATACAACAAACAATAATAAATATATGGATCGATAACCTAGCCGATACTGGAAAGCTAACAATGGATAGGCTAGTACTCCGATGAATCTTATAGAAAGATATCATTCTTGAAACAGATACATAGCCTGGAAATTGGCCATCGGCTATTGAAGGTAGGCCGATTTCGGCTGGCAACATCCGACAAGAATGCGATCTTAACATAAGAGGCAGTCCTAATACAAATCTAATAATAAATATATTAAAAGAAACATATCAGGGCAGATAAGGCCGGCTGAAACCCCGGCACTGTCTCTAAACAATATAAATCCATCCGAACAGATCATTGGCAGCTCTAAGAACAACTTAATAGTTTAAACATGATGCAGCATCAAGTATAAAAAGAACAACCCGATATGTTGTAGCCGATTTATATTTCTCGAGACGGTGGATACCGCATATAAACCAGCCAACCTTTAGATCTAGCCCTATTGACTGCAAGTTCTTGCTAGAACTTGCCAATGGCAGGATAGATCTAAACATTGATCTAATTTATATGCGCTATATGATAAATAGCACATTATAAACTCTTGATTCTAATGTGTCATTACGATGGAAGCACTAGAAACAAAAGATTATACCACTAATGACAAGCATTTACCTAGATCTGGGGATCGAAACGATGCAGCCCGTAGCCAAACAAAGTGCTCGTCTAAAGAGAAAAGGTCGGCGATACGCCGAAGGTTTGATTGATTATCAATGATCTGTATTGAATAATAGGGGGTCTCGGGTCCTATTTATACCCAAGATACAATTATCTGTACAAACCCTGCACTCTATCTAAACTACTAATTAGAACACAACATTATCCCGAGCAGGACCCACGCCGTGTTACGACTAACAGTTTAAACAAATCCCTAAATTACAGATACAATTGTCGTTACAGGACTCTATCCATAAGCGGCAATATCGTTTAACGCGCAATTAACAACCGAATCTTCTATTTATCTTCAATCTGCTGTATCAGAAACGGTTTCATCTCTTCCGGACCTGGAATCGGCTATCGGCTACCCCTGTCCGGTTCAATCCTTAGCCGATTGGCGTCGTAGCCGATCACTCTTTAGCCGATGCGACCCCTGTTTCCAGCCGATCCGACTCTGCTTCGCCTTTGCAGACTTGGGGATTCGATTACCAAATTTCAGTGTTAACAGTCTGGCAAAGGTAGTGTGGTACCTACCTATCATTAATCGTTTCAAGAGAATATTTGCCAACCCCAAGGAAGCAGAGTTAGTACGTTGGCATCTCACAGAGAGAAGGAACGATAGTATGCTAAGACACCCTGCAGATTCGATTCAATGGAGGAATATCAATCGAAGACACCCAGAATTCGCACCTGACCCTAGAAACATGAAAATATGTTTGTGTACGGATAGTACGAATCCTTTCAGAGACATGAGCAGTTCCCATAGCACATGGCCAATTTTGATTGCAAACTATAATCTATCGTCATGGTTGTGCTTCAAAAGGAAATACATTATGTTGTGATTGTTAATCCAAGGACCGAAATAACCCGACAATGATATTGATGTGTTCTTAGAGCCTGTTATCGATGATCTTGAGATTCTCTAGAAAGAAGGTGTGGAAACTTGGGATGCGTACAGCCAGGAGAACTTTAAACTACACGTTCTATTGTTCTGCACCATTAATGACTATCCCGCACTTGGAAATCTTTCTAAACAAACTGTGAAAGTGATGTGACCATGACTACTATGGATAGAACCGTTGCTCACATCATATATCTACATGAAGACGTCAAGTTCAAGCTTCAAAAATTCTAGAATCCAATTCGTCCAGCTCTAACACCGCTGAATTCAAACGACCGCAAAATATACATATGTGCTCCGATTTGGGTCTATGAGTACTTCATGGAAATCTCTCGGAGTCCTATTTTCAAAGGATCCAACCTCATCTCCAAATTCCATCCAAATCAGCTGCAATCACAGAAATAAGGTGTTGCATTACCTACAATGAGTCTATGAGCTTGTAACTTCATCTGGGACCCCGGTCCAAGTGGGGCCCAAGTGGGATGCGCCCCAACATCCAAATCCAAGTATTTCCAAAGTCCTCCACCAGGTCACCACGTCACTTTTGGCCCAAGGACACAAAGAGATCTAATCCAACACATTTTGGTGCTAGATTTAGACTTCAAGACAGCACCAACTTGTGGTGGTTTCCACGACTTCATACAAACTCCGATTTGGTTGTTTAAGTACTTCACGGAAAGCTTATGAAATATACTTTTCAACGGATCCAACCTCACTTCCATAGCTATTACAAGCCGGCCGCAATCATCACTTTAGTACAGATACCTTGTTCTGCCCGAGGTGCTGCGCCGCCAAAATTGGGCCGATGGGCCATGCATCAAGTTGAGTCCATTACGGACGCGTCCTAGGGTTGGAAAACACCCCAACTCATCCACCAACCTGTATAATAACCATAGCCACCATAGAATAATTTTGGTTTTGTTACATTAATGTTTTAGCCATTGCTACTTTACCTTGTAGTTACGTTTGTCGGCTAGACCACCTAATTACTCGTCTTCGGGACCCCAACTTTTCATTTGTATTCAATTCCTATTTGCAATTCAAAGTGATTTTATCTTTTTCTTGCTTGTTTCTTCTATTTGCTTGCAGGAATAAGATTGATCTGCACCGGCAAGATCAACAACCCATGGAGAGGTGTATCGATCGCTAAGGCACAACACAACAACATCTCATACGGTTATAGTGAGATCGTCAACGTTTCTTCCAAATTATAGTTATCATCAACTCAGCGAAAGATCGGGACACTATAGTGTATATCATGCGGTATCAGAGCGTTAGGTTGATCGGTGAGTTTCTATCTACCTATAACCAGAAAAAGCCAAAAAAAAATTGCATCCATTACCTAGCAATATTTGTGCCGCTGCATTGTTATTTTCAATTTTTGCTTTATTGAGTTTTATGTTGCATCGTTGCATTGTATTGCTGGTCTTAGCGTCTAGTTCGTTTAGAGTTTTGAGTTCTTGTCACGTCTAGCACCACTGTCGTTGCCGCCACCACCGTGTATTTGTTGTTGTCGGGACCTTAAAAAACAGAATTGCCTCGCTGTGAGGATTCTATTTTATAGTTCTCAGAAGTTTTCGTTGGTCAGTTTTGAAGTTGCATCTAGGTTTTTCTAAGTTTCGGGTTTGCATGTGAGGAAAACAGATCGGTCGTGCTTGTGTCATGGACGAAATAGTAGATTGGATCGATTGAAAATCAGTTTTATCTCTTGCTCCAAATCGGGACTCCAAGCCGTCCACCTCCACGTGACCGACTCCCACTTTCCATCCTACTCACATACATCTAAGTTTTGAGTCGTGTCAACACATTGGTAAAATTTTGTTTTATGTCGGATTCGAGATCTGTTTGGAAAAAAGGAACCGGCATAATGTAAACATTCCATTTTTATATACTTCTAATTTTAGGTTTTGGACATTTACATTTGATTCCTTGTAATTTTTTTACATTTGAGTCCTTGTAATTTTACATCAAGGTCCATAAGTTGATTTTTTGAAAAATCAAAAAAGAGTTAAAAGGCGTAAAGATGCTTGAAAAAGAGAAAAAACCACACCAAATAAAAAAATAAGAAAAGAGAAGAAGAAAAAAAGTGAAAAGAAAAAAGAAAAGAGAAATTCAGTTGTTATCTTTGCGATTTCTTTCATATATCAGAATATTCTTGAGTTGTTTCTAGTTCTATCTTGTGGTACCGTTTGTGTCTAGGCTCGCGTCTCTAGTACGTTCTATCCTAGGACCAGCACGGTACTTGACTTTGAATGATTATTCAACTTTGCATCTTTTGATTTGAGCATTTGTTATTCCTTTGCTACATATTTAAGCCTACCCAGAGCTCCACAGATTTGATTGCAGCCGTACAACAGGTGTTTGTCAAGGCATCGATACATCCAACCTCCATTGGGGTGTTTGGTTAAGACAGTGTATGTCACCATTCTACTTGCTTTGGTAAGAACTTGTAAGAGCTTGGCTAAAAGCTTGAGAGTGTGATATTTGAGTCTCCACTACCTATTAGTTGATAGGAGCATACATATATTTTTGTGCATGTTTCTTGTTTTCTACTAATAATGGCAGGATCAGAGGATGACGAGGATATGGCGCATTCTCCTCGCACGAAGGGCATTATGCAACATTTTGAAAGGCAAGTGAGGACGCACATGGAATGTGTTGATAATGACTTGCAAGTGACGAACGAACAGATTGGACAATTGGAGGCTATGCAGATTGCAACCAACAACCGGTTGGCTGGTTTGGAGGCATCTGTGACAGCCATCAACAACAATCTTACTCATCTTCTCAAGCGTTTCGACAACTTTCGTAATGAGAGTAACCACCGGCGCTTGAATCATAATCGACGAGGTATGGATGGAGGACACCGTCAACGCGAGGTACGTAAGAATGATGATGCTTTTCATAAGATTAAATTTAAGATACCTCCTTTTGATGGAAAATATGACCCTGATGCATACATTACTTGGGAAATTGTTGCTGATAAAAAATTTGCATGTCATGAGTTCCCTGAAAACACACGTGTTTGGGCTACCACTAGCGAGTTTACTAATTTTGCTTCTATTTGGTGGATCAAACGTGGTAAGAAAAATCATGATAACATGCCTCAAACTTGGGATGCATTAAAGCGGGTCATACGGGCTAGATTTGTACCTTCTTATTACGCACGTAATCTATTACATAAGTTCCAAAATTGAGACAGAGTACTAAAAGTGTAGAAGAGTACTTAGAAATTACATATGGGTATGCTGCGTAGTAACTTAGAGGAGGATGAGGAACCTGCTATGGCTAGATTTTTGGGTGGTTTAAACCATGAAATTTAGGACATAGTTGCTTGTCAAAGTTATAGATCTTTTTCTCATTTGTTAGAACTTGGTTGCAATGCTGAATGTAAAATAGAGGACATGAAGAAGCAACAAGTTGTGCTTGTACCTCCTATTTTTCCATGAAATGATAACGTGCAAACTTGGAAGGAGCAATCTTTTGTATCTTCTATTACTAACGCTTTGCAGGAAGTTCAAAATATTCACCAAGAGGAGGAGAATATTGTTCTTGAGAAGAAAGGTGACAAGCATGAAGCACCTAACATATCTGCTGATTTTAAGCTTTTAAACATGTTGTTCAATTTGCTAATGAAGTTGAGGAACGTGAATTGTTATCTCTTCTTTAAATGCTTTGGGTTATATTCTTTTTGATGACTTTTGCAAGCTTAAATACTTTGGGTTATGTTCTTTTTGATGACTTTTGCAAGCTCGATAATTTGAAGGAGAAATTATTTGCTAAGTCTTATTTGCCATGTCCAATTAATATTATTTTTCATATCTTTGGCGAATATAATGATAGAGGAACATATTTGGTGCATAGAGTTTACATATGTTCGGATTTGAAACCTCTTATAGCCGTAGATAAAAATTTTAAGTTAGAGAGACATGTTATTGCTAATCATGTTATCTCGAGTTTGTGTTGTTTTAATTTGAAAGAACAGGATGGTTCTGAGGAAGAGGAGCAACCGGATCATTCAATATGGTCACCATGCACCCAGTTAGTTGTGACATATGAGTACTTGACCTATGAAGAAGGGGAGCAAAATGAGCCAAAAGTAAAACAATCAAATGTGGTATCTATGTTCATTGTCGTCTGTCTTCATTCTCAAGTACGTTTGTTTCATAGTAGATTAATACTATTTGCTTAAGAACTAATGATATTACATGACAAAATTTTGTTGCGTTTGTTTTTATGTGGACACTTGTATGGGCAAGATTATGCTCTATGCGACAAGAACCATATGGAAAAACCGAGGACGGTTTTCCGTGAAGAAGGAGAGGATGATGTGACCATGACTACTATGGATACATCGTTGCTCACATGATGTCCACATGAAGACGTCAAGTTCAAGCTTCAAAAATTCTGAAATCCAATTCATCTAGCTCTAACAGCGCTGAATTCAAATGGCCGCCAAATATACATATGTGCTCTGATTTGGGTCCATGAGTACTTCATGGAAATCTCTTGGAGTCCTCTTTTCAACGGATCCAACCTCATCTCCAAATTCCATCCCAATCAGCCGCAATCATAGAAACAAGGTGTTGCATTACCTATAATGAGTCTATGAGCTTGAACCTTCATCTGGGACCCCGGCCGAAGTGGGGTCCAAGTGGGATGCGCCCCAACCTCCAAATCCAAGAATTTCCAAAGTACTCCACGAGGTTTCCACGTCACTTTTGCTCCAAGGAAAGAAAGAGATCTAAACCAACACATTTTGGTGCTAGATTCGGACTGCAGAACAGCGCCAACTTATGACGGTTGCCACATCTTTACACGAACTCCGATTTGGGTGTTTAAGTACTTCACGAAAATCTTATGAAGTATACTTTCCAATGGATCCATCCTCACTTTCATATCTAATATGAGCAGGCTGCAATCATCAATTTAGTACAGATACCTTGTTCTGCCCGAGGTGTTGTGCCGCTGAAATTGGGCCAATAGGTCTTGTATCAAGTTGAGTCCATTACGGACACGTCCTAGGGTTGGAGAACGACTCCAACTCGTCCTCCCACCTGTATTAATACCCGTAGCCGTCATCGAACTATCTGGGTTTTGTTAGATTAATGTTTTAGCCATTGCTACGTTACCTTGTAGTTACTTGTGTCGGCTAGACCACCTAATTACTTGTCTTCGGGACCCAACTTTTTCATTTGTATTCAATTGCTATTTGCAATTTAGATTGTTTTAATTTTGTTCTTGCTTGTTTCTGTGATTTGCTTGTAGGAACAAGGTTGATCTGCACCAGTAAGATCAAAACCATGGAGAGGTGTATCAATCGCTAAGGCACAACACAACAACGTCTTGTACGGTTATAGTCGGATCGTCAACGTTTCTTTCAAATCGTAGTTATCATCAACTCACCGAAAGATCAGGACACCCAGTGTATATCTGAAAGAAAAGAAGGCATGCTCCGACTGTATGGAACATACACGCAGTAGGTGGCTGAAGAAATCAAGAAAGATGGTTTACATGGGTCATAGAAGATGGCTCCCGCTCCATTTAGAAGAAAAAAGAAACTTTTCAACGGTAAGAGGAAACTTCATACTGCACCCAAGGATTTGTCCGGAGATGAGGTCCATAATATGGTCAAGGACATAACTAATGAGTTTAGGAAGAAAAGAAAACGTAGTAAGACAATGAACAAGAGTATGTGGAAGAAAAAATACATATTTTGGCGACTATCTTTCTGAAAAGATATCGAGGTCCGCCATTGCATTGATCAGATGCACGTAGAAAAGAATGTGTGTGAGAGTTTGGTAGGGCTATTGCTGAATATTTCCGAGAAGACAAAGGATGGGTTGAACACGCGCCTTAATCTACAGGAGATGAATATTCACAGTGAACTCCTGCCTGTAACAGATGCAGAGACAGGGAGAGTTGACCTCCCTCTAGCTTCCACACCTAGTCGAAGGATGAGAAGATCACATATTATCATGCCTGAAAGATATCAAAGTTTCATTGGGCTATTCAGTGAGGATAAGTACGTCAAATTGGACGACCTAAAACTGGTTGGAATGAAGTCTCACAATTGCCACGTGCTCATCACACAGATCCTGCCAATTTCTATCAGAGGCATTCTACCATCCAAAGTCTGTCACACAATCCAACATCTGTGTCCCTTCTTCAATGCAATCAGTCAGAATGTTATAGATCTCGAAGATCTAGATGGATTGCAGATCGATATTGTCAATACCCTCTGTCACATGGAGATGTTTCTTCCTCTGTCTTTCTTTGATATCATGATTCATCTCCTTGTTCATCTAGTGAAGCAAAAAAAACTATGTGGCCTAGCTTTTCTAAGAGAAATGTATCCGTTCGAGAGGTACTGGAAGTTCTAAAGTCTTACATGAGAAACAGAGGAAAACCAGAGGGGAGCATCATTGAAGGTTATATGACCGAGGAGGTTATAGAGTTTTGCGTCGATTATATGTCCGAGGCCGATCCTATTGGAGCACCAGCATCTCGTCATGAAAGAAGGTTGTCAGGTGTTGGCACAATAGGCAGGAAAAGAATTGTACCCGATCGAGCCTCCTATTCGCAGGCTCATTTCACTGTGCTCCAACATATGGCAAAAGTTGCCCATATTTTGAGGAGCATTTAGCGAAAATCCGACAGGAGAACTTGAGGCGATCGGATACATGGATTAATAGAGAACATATCTCCCGGTTCAACGAATGGTTCAAGAATCATATTACAATGTCGACGGATGTTTCAAATGAGACAGTACAGTTATTGGAGATGGGACCGTGTTGGGAGATAGACACATGGGAAGGATACAATATTAACGGATACACATTTTACACCATAAAACAAGATAACAAAAGCACAGTGCAAAATAGCGGAGTCCGTATAGATGCATTCCAGGATCAAGTTGGGTCGAACACATACTACGGCAACATTGAACAGATCTGGGAGCTGAACTAGGTGAGATTCAAAGTCCATTTGTTTCGATGCCGTTGGGTAAATATACGCATTGGTGTCAATGTCGACAAGGAATGTTTCACGTTAATAGATCTATCCAAGGTGGGATACGCCGATGAACCATTCGCGTCGTCCCGAGCCCGGCGCCATCGTCCACCCTTGCAGCCACCGAGCGCCGCCATTCCTGAGCCCGGCGCCGTCTTCTTCCCTCGCCGCCACCGAGCCCTCTCCGTCTTTCGCCCTCACCGCCACCGAGCCTGTCATCGTCTTCCTCCCTCGCTGCTCCAGGTTAAGTCTCCATCTCCCTCATTTGTCATGTAGTGAATCTGAGATGAATAAGATTGATGTGCCCTGACATGCACTTATATTTGAATGCACCCTGAGATATTTGAATGCCATGCCATTAGTGAATCTGAGATGAAGTTGTATTTTTGATGTCGTGTGTATTATCTGAGATGAATCTGATGTATGTTGGCACTATAATGTTGGCACCAATATATGTATTGTATGTATAATGTTGTACAATGTGTGTATGTATAATACTATATGTATAATGTTGTATAATGGGTTGAATCTGTATGTTGGGACTGTTATGTGTGGCACCAATAACTGTATAGAGGGACTGTTATTTAGTATAATGCCTATTACTTTTGAATATGTTGATTTGTGTATAAAAAAGCTTGTGTGTTCAAAGATTCAAAGATAAATTCAAAGATAAATTCAAAAATAAATTGAAAGATTCATTCTCTATTTATCTTCCCTTTCAAAATAAATTCAAAACTAAATTGAAAGATTCATTCCCTATTTCTCTTCCCTTTCAAAAATAAATTCAAATATTCATTCTCCTCTCTTTCTCTTCCCTTTCTCCTCTCTTTCAAAAATAAATTCAAAGATTCAAATATTTAAATATTCAAAAATAAATTTGTTACAAGTTATTGAATTTCTCCCTCTCCTCATCTTTCTCCTTCTTTCTTTCCAATCCATCTTCTTGATTTAATTAATTTTTTATTTTGTAAGCTATTTAGACGATGTCTTAGCACGATGAACCAATGTCGACGACAACTAGTGGGTCCACAAGGACACGGGCCCCTAGGAGCAGAAATAAAATCCTAAAGGAACAGTACACCATAATAGAGGTGGACCTCCTAGGAGTGTCGTCCGCTCCCAATAATGTGTGCAAGAAGTTCAGGTCCATCTGCGGGATAATAGGGAGGCAAACCTTTAGTATCTTGAATGATCATATCAAGGACGTGTTGGACGTCGAGAAGGAAATTGCTTGGCTAAAGTTCAAGAAGAGCTTCGAAATATCCTGCAGCCGATGAGGACAGGCTAAAGCAGATGGCTTTCAAGACGATAGGACACGCTTGGAAGAACTTTAAGTCCAAGCTGGTCACCGAGTACGTCCTCAACCCCAGCACCCTGGAGCCTTTCAGGAACTACCCCTACATCACGCAAGCCGTGTGGGAGGAGTTCTTCGAAAAGAAATCAACCAACTGCCGAATCCCGAGCCAGAACCGAGGCTTATCGGGCACTCTAGGCTCGGAACTTGCACCCGCACCGGCTAGGCACCAGAGGATATGTCGGGAAGATCGAGCAATGCAGAAAGAGGATGAAGCGGCAGAGGCATTGAACACACCGCCGCCATTTGCCGATATCCCCCACCCAAGGGCAAGGAGCTTGGCAAGGGTAAGGGCTGTGAAAAACATCGATGAAACAATCACCTTGCCAAATGCCCAAGATCAATAAGTTTAAGAAAATATTGTAAGTGTCTCACCTTAATATGTTTATTTTCTTTACCCATTTATCGTTCTCTCGATTTATACCAAACTCACTTGTAATGCAGAAAGAGTTGGTTTCTGTGAGAAAGTCCTCCCAAGAGGCCTGCTCTTCTAGACGCGAGGATGACATCCTCACTCAAGGGTTGGGAACCGACAAACATCATGGACGGACTAGGGGCGTTGGCGCTACCGTCCCCTGGAAATATGGATTTCTCAAATACGTGGGGCAGTACAAGAATCGAAGCCTTACGAAGGTTGAGAAAGATGCACGCCTGACTGAGAGGATACGGGAGCAGGTCAGAGCCGAATTGAGCTCTGAGTTTGGCAAGAAGCTAGGCTAGGTGGAGGCACAGATCGGGGAACAGATCCGAGCCGAGCAGCAAACCGCCGAGGTCGTCGCCACTCCGCACCGAGACAGTCCAGGACAAAGACGGAGTAGTTACGCGCCAACTGAGGTCGTGAAAAATCCACCACCAATCCCAGCTGCTGTCGACCATATAACGGTAAAACTCTCGGCCAAAATACGTAATAGTCTTAACAAATCCTTATATTATATATTATTCTAAAATTATGGATGAATCTATCGCAGGAACCGACTAACTGCGTGCTAACAGTTAGGGTGATGCCGACCTTCATGGTTCTGGCGGCCGACGGACTTGCCTTTAAGTTGACCCCAGATACAAGAGTGCATGGGGCGCAACTAATGGCCGGCCAGGCGAAAGTGCAAGTTAACACGGTGAAGAACGAATGGGCCCATTTGCCACTGCAGCATCCACCAAACGACGAGATCCTAACCCTAGTAGCTGCACGTGGAAGTTTTATCCAATGGCCCAAGGAGCTCATTGAAATCAAGTCGACTCCAAGGTCAGCCACTACACCGAGCACTCAGTCGTCGCCCCAACCAGCACCTGCTCCTTCAGCCCCTCCAGCTCCCGCTCATATTCCACAAGTTGACATGGAGGCCGACAGCACGACGATCCTTATAAGTATTATTGCGTTTCTCAATTTTGGTAACAACAATCCTTATAACACGCTTATAAGAGGGTTTCTCTTGTGTGTAGGTATAGTTGGAAGTAGTGTTAGAGAAATGCATCGAAAATGGCCTTCCTGGATTCATAAATGGTCACGGTCGCCAATCTTCAAGCCTACCGAAAGGCCATGATAGAGTACAATTTTGACACCTTGTGAGCCCGCCAAGACCAGGAGTACATTATGTGCGCCTATAATTAATAGTAAGTGTGTACCCTAAATATATGCAATTGCATGACACGTATTGCTTTAGTATTTAAATTTCACTATATTAATGCGGCAGTGCCCATTGGATCCTTCTGATCATTACGCCAAAGTGGAGTACATGTCACTACATAAACTCCAAAGTCATTAAGGCATATGACTAGACCCCGATCCAACAAGCAATCAACAGAGTGTAGGGACCATATGTGGAGAAAGGAGGCCTGCATAACAAAGGAGAAAAAAATCCTCATCCACAAAATTGACTTTCCCGTCAAACAACAAATTGATGACTAATGTGGATTCCATATGTGCCACAATATGCGAATTCTGTACAACAAAAAGTTCAAGACTTTGATCGAATTTGATGTTTCTGATCTCAATTGTGATATATACTAACTACGTTGAATTATATATATCGACTAATTTTGAACTTTATACATATAGGAAAATATATCTAAGCCTGTGCCTACCAGCTTTGAGAGGAGTAGAGAAGAGATAGCGAACTTTATTATCCGCGACATAGTGCACCCCAAAGGAATGTTTAGAATACGGGGTTAAATTTCACGACACGATGAACATTTCAAAATTAATGTCAGACATGTAAATATGTAACACTTACGATATTGTTAAATTACAATTTTATCAAATGTGTATATGTATATACTTGCAATGCTAAATAAAATTTTGTTCCAATTTATAACTCGGTTTTGCAGGTTTCGATGCTTAGCACTTGAAGATATTAATGTGAAATATATGAATAATGGATGTGTATATGAATAGATGTATGAATGTATGTGAATGTCAGATGTATGTGAATCTCTGTTTCTCTCATTTTTGCAATGGGTATGGCTAGCAAAGGCCTGAGGCTAGCCAAAAAATAGAATAATTTTTTAAAAAAAAACTCATCGCTGACGGGCTTTAATTTAAGCTCGATAGAGATGTAAGTCATCGATGAGGGGCTTAAGTTAAAGCCCGATTGAGATGTTATTCATCCATGACGGGCATCAATTAGAACCTGTTTGAGATTGTTTCATCGGTGGCAAACCCTTGTTTGACTGGTCTTCTGGGTCAAAACTATAGTGATGGACTATAGTTTAGACCCGACAAAGATAAATGCATCGATGATGAACATTTGCCTGATAGAGATGACTTCTCACTTCTCACAACAGTGACCTTTACGTCGTGACGGACATCATACCCAACACAGATGAGAGTTGTCGTCTGATTAAGATGAGAATGACCGTTGTAGTGGTAGTATATGCAGTCATACATGCAAAACTTCATCACCATATAACTAATGCTTTTCTAGCATTGTTAAATTTTAGTAAGGTAGATGGTAACAAATAGAATACAACAATATCTATCATGTTAATTCCGCATGTCATAACTCATAAATATTCGTTGATAAAATTTAATCAAACTTTTAAAACTTTAATCATAAGTACTTTTTCAAATGTTTAATTTTAAAATGAAAAAAGGGTTTACATATATTCTTTTTGGAAATTATTGTGAAACTTAAGAAAATCTATTCAGATGTAAAATTGATGGTCAAAGTAAAACAAAAAAGATGAATCTTATCCTAAACACTAAACACTAAATACTTACGATCCGAGAGTAGTCAAGACCAGGTGAGGTATCGCCGAAACAACAATACCTGTTATTGTGAGTGTGTGACTAAGGTGAAGTTTCTTTTTTTTTCAGGAATTTATGGCTCGCCGGTCGGCATCAGACCCAGAATTTACTATACTGATAGAGGCCCTGAATTTGCTTATGCGGACAATCACACAACGGATTGGTAAGAACTTGTTATAGCTCCCCCGGTCAGCATCCAGATGTTGTCATGATGCATAGGAAATTGTCACGTGTCCAGCAGATGAGATGATTCCAAATTGAGTGCACGTATACAATAAGTCTAAAACGTGAACAAGGTGACTTAAAGAATATTTAATCTACACCAGCTCTAGCTTAAAGAATTATTGGATCTGGGTATCTTAAGCAGCTGGAGTACTAAAATGCAGTGCCAGAGAATTCAATAGAAACAAACAGTGCCGGCAAGAGCCATTGAAACGAAGATACCTGGGACGCGTACACTATACACGATTGATCAAGCTGGTCTATGCAACAGAGAACCATTCCTTATGCTGATGCGCACCATAAAGAATTTTGCCCTTTGCACCATTTCCTTGCACCCACTCACTGCTGGGGTGACCCTCACCCACTTAAGTTAGTAAAAACTCCTGAATCGAGCAAGTCCAGGAAACATAACGACAGCAAGTCTTTTTGGCCTTGCCAGCTCGCAGGTTCTTTATGAACAATAACATGAATTCCGGCTGTTCGCCTCATTGCCATCTTCAACCCTACCAATTTCTGGTGTTAATAAATTTTGGTGAGATAAACATATTATTACCATCTCTACCTTACTAAAATTCGAAGTTCCGAAAGCTTTCTCTCATAAAAACACTATCAAACTTTGGAAAGGTCTAAACTTAACATATCCAACACTACCAAAACTTGGTAGCACCAAAATATTGCCAAATTTTGGTATTGCCAAATGTTAATAGAACACCCAGAGCATTGTGACTCAGTAACTAGCAAACTGCATACATTTGTGGGCTTTTGATTCCAAACTGGCAAAAGCACAAAGGTATGTGTAAGTCCGAGAAAGACAAGAACATGCATATCTAGTTCATCGGCCTTTTATTGCATGTTGGTAATCAGTTTATGATGGCCGAAAGAAAAGGAAAAGGAAGACCTCCATGATTGAACGACTGATAGGTCTAGGTGATCCTATACATCCCTGGAAGACTGTAAGACGCAGCTGGAACCGGCCCATGAGAAGCAGCGTGTGCTTGTGCAGTGGCTCTGTCACTTTGTACATCCTTTCGAGAACCATGATCCTGATAGAGGTACAAGTTCCTTGACCTGGAGTCTAAATATGGGGTAGTTCGAGGAATGGCTTGGGCTGGGCCTGTTGCATCAAGAAGTGACCCGCTAAATACTGTGTTCTGGTAACGCAATGCATGATTCGGAAAATGCGTGATATTTGGTTGCCATTTAAGTGTAGGTGTTAAGCTTCTTGGATCATTCATATCCTGTGAATTTACAATTTCCAAGGACACTGCAGGTCTAACGATAGTTGAAGGCTTGCCTGCATAAGAGTAAAGGGTATTAATGCCCCGAATACTGCATCATGCTTTTCAACAAATTTGAGCACTCGTCAATTATGATTTAATGAAACTAGAAAAATCAACATGTCAAATACAGACGGCATAATGCTTCTCAGGAATGTAACACAGTAATACCAGCTATATTTGCATGTACTCCCTGAATTTGTGCATTCCAAGATCCATCTACTGCATGCTTTGTACTAGATGAGGCCACATGTTTATAATCCTTTGAAGTAATTGCAGCAGAGTGCACTATTGTTGACCTATATTTTGTGCAAAAGAAAGAGAATACAGCTATGAGATATATCACATGGCGTGTAGGTATTATGCAGTCATATATTATATAACACTGCATCATGGAAAGGGTAGGATCCAGTAGCCTAGTACCGAAACAGTCATAATAGGTTCAAGAGTCAGAATTTCAAGAAAGATTGAATTTAGCTTCTACCAAGACGAAAGAGTCTCGCTGGGGTCATCTGACATAAAACTTTCTGGCTTGTACAAATTATTTTTTTTGAACTTCAGGTAATTTTCTACACACATAGTTGATAAATTTTCTGCCGTTTTGGTTAGGTCCAAGATGCAATTACTAGTAATCCGTTGCATACCTTCTTGATGTTTTTATTCATCAAAGTTCACAGGAAATATGCGTGGCTCATGGTTTAGACCTTATGGGACTCTTATGGGCCTACTTTGCATTTTTTTCCAGCTAAAAGGGACAGCAGCAACATATTCCTAATTCGAGTAATAAAGAGCAAGCCTGCCTTTATTCATTATGCTACCATTTATTACTTAAGGGACATGCCAAGGCAAACATATGCCATTTGCCCATCTCTTGGATATATACACAATTCAACTAGTGTCAAGGTAAAGCTAAAAGAGAAGAATAACTTAACACAAGAAAGCATAACCTTGGCAAAGAAGAATGTTTCCTCTGTAGCGAAACAGCAGCCCCACTTCCATTCACATTTTCCTCAACTTGAGTAAATTGCTTTCTGAATTGGTCAACCGCACTGAATGACCAGAAAAATGATGGATGAAGTAACACAGGTATATAGGGACTGAAATATAGAAGATAAACAAAGTTACAATATATCGAACCTTAAATGAAGAAAATATGGTCTTTCTGTTCCACTGATGTGTTCTTTCAATAATTGAGGATGGTACTCCAAAATTTCACGAAAAATAAGTTCCTTGATATCCTCCTTTGTTGCTCTCCGACGCTCAAATTCAAATTCCATCTTTGGAATTGGCTGACAAGATGGTTCTCGCTCTACCTTTGCTAATTCATTGAAGTATGGATCTGCCAGTGCCTAAAGTTTGTAAACATGTCTGGAGCGTCAGGACCAATAGAAAGCACAACATAGTAAGATTAACAAAAGAAGTCCACTTTCTGTCCTTCAAGCCTTGATCCAATTTTCATCCCTCAACTATAAAATGCCCCTTCAACTCTTCAAACCATGCACATTTCATCCCAAGTTCCAAATCGGGGTGGTTGATGACGTGGCATGGAGCCAACATGTGCAAAAAGTGACGACATCGCCACACAGTAATACTAGGGCACATAACTCATCCCCACTTCCTTTTCCTCTTTCTCTTCTTTCTCCTACCTCTCTTTCCTGCCTTTTTTGTTTTGATTTGCAGCTAGGATTATACGTGGCATCCAAATAGATCAATATCACTAATTTCAATGCCATATGTCATTGAAACCACCCCAATGTGGGCCAAGGGATGAAATATGGACAGTTTTGAGATTTCAGGGACCAGAAGGAAACGCTTTCTTAGTTGAGGAGCAAATTTTGGACCAAGGCAATAGCTGAAGGATCAAATATGGACTTTCTCCTAAGATATGTAGGATCAATAAAACAATCATTTGTATGACATGCCTCTTCAGCAGATGGACGGTCATTTGGATCAAAAGCTAGAAGCTTCCTAAGCAATTGTAATGCTAATGGATCAGCCTTCGGAAATTTATGCGAAAATGATGCAGGCTGCTTCTTCCGCATGCATGTCAGATATTTTCTTGCCTTGTCATTCCGCACCTTATCAGAGATAGAGAAGAGAGTGGCCAAACAGCCATGTATTATCTGAAACTTCCAATTTGATAACAAATTTCCATCGATCAGCTATTGTACCTGAGAGATAGCATCTAAGGAGGGTGTTCCCAGAAGATCAGTTATCAAATCCAACTGGTGAACAACATTTTTACCAGGAAATAGTGGCTTTCCAATCAACACCTCGGCAAAAATGCACCCTATACTCCATATATCAATAGCTGGTGTGTACTGCAATCCAAACACTGGTATTTCAGTAACATGAACAAATAGCAAGCCAACTCAATTAAGGATCAGTGGTTTATCTTGCAGCATTAGACAGAGAACATCAAATCAACACCATAAATGCAAGGCATTTCTTTTGTCCACATAATGATTGATATATTCCAAATGGGTAGTTCAAGTGTTCCCTTAGTTCACATAATGATGTGCACCATGCTTCCACTAAAAGGATTGGTAGTAACATTTTCAATTTTGAAAGAGTACATTTTATAGAACCCCACCTATTATGGTCCCAAGAAACACAAAACTACAGGAATTTTGGCACGTGACACGTAACCTCAAGTATCATCTATATCTATACTAATCTATACTAAATATAAAATGTACCAGTTTCATCACACCATCCTGCAATTAGCAATTTGCAACCTCTCCACCCTACTTCGCTCAAAATTAGCGCTGGTTAGGTGGGCCCCACGCTGGATTGAATTAAAGCTCAAATGGAAAGATTCCACAAAAGTTATTTTCAATTATATGAAATAAAGTTTTAATAGTTTATTAAGCAAATATCATGACACTGTAGCGTTAGCACGGGCATATTAATAGTCATCCTAAAGTTTCACAAAACCACACTATTAACCATTTTGAGATACTCCTATATCAAAATTTAAAAATGTTTTGCTTACATGGATATAACATTTGTATGATGGATAAAAGAACTCATAAATTTGAGATGTGATGATAGAACTCAAAAACGTGGTAGATCAGAGTCAAAATGATCAATAGTGTGGTTTTGTGAAATTTTATGACCATAATTATGTGCCACGTGTCAAAACCCTAGTGGTTTTGTGCACCTTAGACCATAATACCCAAGGTTATGTAAAATTTACTCATTTTGAGAAGTACAAAGATAGCACTTTCAGTGTCAAGGATAAGACATACGTCCTATACTTGGGTTCATGATATATAACAATACTATATACCTAATGATATGTACGAGAAGATATCCTTTCATTACAAAATACGACAAATTTAGAAGAAAATTTTCTTCTCATGATAAAAGGTTTCATAATCCTATTCGGGAAAAATAAGGTCTCCTTAATCCGTATCTTATTTAGTTCTCTAAGTTTTACTTGAAGAAGAAGACAGTCATAGCTATAAATACAAGGCCCCTTATTGAGGAAAGGGAATCGAGTTACAAGCCTTAGCCAAAGTGACATCAAGATATATTCCGAAGGAAGCCTAAACCCTAGTAGCCGAGTAGATCTTGTCGGGCCATTCTCGATAGGTTCTAATCGAAGGATTAGATTAGTTATCCAACTCCCCTATTGTAATCCTTGTGGTATTCCCATCCATACATATAAACTGGAATAGGGTTATTACTTATTTTGAGGGCGCGAACCAGTATAAATTCTTGTCCTGTGTCTTCTTGTTACGATCTCGCTATACCCTAGTTCCAACGTCTCCTATACCCTTAAGATACCGTCTTCGGGTATAGCCGTCGATAGTGACGCGCCAAATAGAGGGACCGGTGCAAAAGGGATCTCGACGAGATGACTTCAACAACTGGATTTTCCCCAACAAGGGCTTCTACGATCATCCTGGACTGGGAGATCTAACCTAGCTATGTTCACACTGGTCCAAGTCAGAACCATCATCTTCCCGATATTCACTGCCGTACCGACAGCCATGTCTTTGGCTCCCGCCAAAAACGTAGCCGCAACTGCAGAACAGGCGGACGCTACTCCCACAACGACCGCTTCTCCGGTTTATTCCGAGAACGAAGCATCGACAACACGATCTACTGATGGGATCCCTCGAGCGGCCAATTTCCCGGCTTCCGCCGAGAACTAAGTGTCAACAAGGATGCCCTTCGACAAGAACTTTAATTGGTGTCTAATTTACAAGACTTCCGCTCATCCTCTAAAGGAGGGTCGGTGATGAAATGATGGAATAAGTCTTGGCATCTTTGTGGTCTTTGTGGCAAGTAGTTTGTTTGTCCTTGTTGGTCCATTAGGCATCTTGGACTAACTTTAGAATAGCATCTAGGTCAAAGTAACTTTTAGACTAGCATCTAATTGTTAGGACAACATGTGTTTGGCTGCTAGGACAGCATGTGTTTGGTGCTAGGACAGCATGTGTTTGGCTAGGACAAGCATGTGTTTTTGCAGACTTGGCTGCTCTAGTCTAGGCTATATATATACTTGTATCCCCAACACTAGGATGTATGGCTTATGAGAAACAAACCCGTAAAATTGCCCGCACTTCTTATTTGTTATCCTCTCAATGAGATTGACAGTCCTATTCCTAACATCCGGTATCGAGCCACACTTTCCCGTAGGCTAAACATCTCCTGTTCCACCCCTTCCCAAGCTCGGTTGAGCTCTCCGCAGCAGCAGAAGAAGACTGGCCGCTCCTCCTTCCCCTTGTCTTTTCCCTTCTCCACGCAGCGCCCCGGAGGCGCGCCATGTCCGACGTTCGGTCTCGGCGCTCGGTCGCCTCGAGCACTCGGCGTCGGCAGACGCCGAGCTCGCCGCAGCCAGGCAGCGCATGCGAGCAACGGCTGACCGCAGCAGACAGAGAGGCGGGACGGCGGCGAGCGGAGTTGGGCGGCATGAGGCGGAGCGAGGAGGCGGAAGATGCAAGACGTGCGGCGGAGGTAGAGGTTGAGACCTTGCGCGGCAAAGATCAACGGCCCATCGCCGGCGACATCACCGCCGACAGGAGTTTGAGGAGCCGGCAAGAAGAAGGCGCAGAGCGGGCGGAGCGGTGGGCGCAGCCCACTCACGCGCGGCGGCGGCCCGGACCACGCGCCCGCCGACGGGAACCCAGTGCGCGTGGACGTGCGGCGGCGGCCCGGAGCGGCGCGGCGCGGCGCTCCGGTGAAGGTGGTTGGCCCGACGGAGAGTGCGGCCTCGCAGACGCCGCGACTCTCCTCCCCTCGACCGGCGCCAAGGCCACCACGGCGTCAGACGGTGGTCAAGGACTTTGGTCCCGGCGGTGGGTGGCCTACCCTCACCAAAACCAACTATATCGAGTGGGCCGCAGTGATGAGGGTGAGGCTCCAGTGCGGCACATGTGGGAGGCGCCCGACGGCGACGTCGACTACGACGAGGATCGGCGGCGCCTGGATGCCCTCATTGCTGCAGCTTCCGCCGAGATGCGTTCTCACTTTCTCGAAGCGATGCCAAGGAGGCTGGGACGCCATCGCTGCGCGCACGCATTGGCGGCGACCGCGCCCGCAAGTCCACACCGGCACTCCGCAAGGAGTGAGAGAACCTGGCCTTCAAGCCAGGTGAGGATGTTGATGACTTTGCCCTTCGTCTCAACACTCTTTTGCAGAAGATAGTGCAGTACAGCGACGACACCTACGACGAAGAGAGAGTTGTCGAGAAGCTCTTCCGTTGCGTCCTAGAGAAGTACAGGCAGATCACTTGCTCGATCGAGTCTCTGCTGGACCTCTCCACGATGTCGATCGAGGAGGCGTTGGGTCGCCTCAAGGTCGTCGACGGTGATGAGCCACAGCCTCTCTCGGGGCCTATCACCATTGGCGGAAAGCTCCATCTCACTCAGGAGCAGTGGGAGGCCTCTCAGGGTGACGGGAGGAGGGGGGAGTCTTCTTCCCCGACAGGCAGCCGCAAGCCCCGCAAGGCGCGTGGAGGTGTCTAGCCTGCGGTGGGCACGAAGACGCGCCGAGAGTGGCGCCACAGGCGCCTGTGGCGGCGCCGCGGCAACCACAAGCCAAGCACGAGACGACACTCCGCCGCAATCGTGGCAAGCTTGGCCATTGGGCCAAAGACTGTAGACAGCCGAGGCGAGGCCAGGCTCACGTCGCACAGGCTGAGGAGCCGGCTCTGTTCCTAGCACACGGGAGCATCGAGCTAACTCCAGCGGCATCGGCCGCAACGGCTCTCCACCTCGACGAGCCGAAGGCACACGCCTTCCGGTGACGGCTCTAGCGACGACAAGATCGATGGCGGCTCCTCGGTGGTGCCACTCACCACATGACGGTCGCAGGAGTTCTCCGACCTGAACGTCGACGTACGCGGCTCCGTCAAGTTTGGCGACTCTTCGGCTGTGGACATCAGGGGCATTGGCTCCATTGTCCTCGTCGCCAAGACTGGCGAGCACCGACTCCTCACTGGAGTCTACTTCATCCCCGCGCTGAGGAACTCCATCATCAGCCTAGGACAGCTGGAGGGGAATGGCCTGCGCATCCTGATCGAGGATGGAATCATGAGAATTTGGGACTGCCATCGTCGCCTTCTTACAAAGGTAAACAGAGGCATCAATCGTCTATACGTCCTCAATGTGCAGGTGGCACAACCCGTTTGCCTCGCTGCTCGTCGGGATGACGAGGCGTGGCAGTGGCACGAGCGTTTCGGGCACCTCCACTTTGAGGCCCCGGCGACTCGGCGCCAAGGAGATGGTGCGAGGCTTGCCGTGCCTCGACCATGTGGAATGTTCGCGACGTTTGCGTCATGACAAAGCAGAGAGGCTCCTTCCTCCAGAGCGAGCTTCCGAGCCAAGGAGCGGCTTGAGCTCGTGCACGGGGACTTGTATGGCCCTGTGACACCGGCCACACCAGGAAGACGGCGCTACTTCCTGCTGCTCGTCGACCTCACCCGCTACATGTGGGTGGTGATCTTAGGCAGCAAGGGAGAGGTTGCGACGCCATCGCGGCGTTCGCAGCCGCCGCGGAGGCAGAGTGCGGCCGCAAGCCGCGTGCCGCGCACCGACAATGGCGGCCAATTCACGGCGGCTAAATTCGCGTCATCCGCGTTGATGAGGGCATTCAGCGCCACTACACCGCGCCGTAGCCCCGCAGCAGAATGGCGTCGTCGAGCGGCGCAACCGGCGGTTGTGGGGATGGCTCGGGCTCTCCTCAGCGAGAGGATGCCGGCCATCTTCCGGGGAGGCGGTGGTGACGGCCGTCTACATCCTCAACCGCTCCTACCAAGGCCCTCGATGGCAGACACCGTACGAGGCTTGGCATGGGCGCAAGCCGGCGGTCTCCCGCTGCGGGTCTTGGCGCCTCGCGTTCGCCAAGAAGCTTGGCCACATCGGCAAGCTCGACGACAGGAGCATCCCAGGGATGTTCATCGGCTACGCGGAGGGCTCAAAGGCCTACCGTATCCTCGACCCGAAGGCACAGCGTGTGCGCACGGCGCGCGACGTAGTGTTCGACGAAGGCGAGGTGGGTATGGGACAAGGCGGTGGACGATGTTTCGACCCCAACGTACGACGACTTCACTGTCGAGTACGTCCACTTCGAGGAGCGGGAGTAGGCAGCTCTCTTCACCGAACGTGCCTACCCCAGGCCCGAGCCTTCACCGACTTCGGCCGCGACGAGCTCTTCGCCAACACCACCACAGCCGGCGACCCCACGCACTCCAGCACCAACAGCCACTCCTCCGGGCACGCCTACTCCGACACCAGCTTGTGTTGAGCGCAGCCCGGTGGAGTTCGCTACTCCGCTCTCCCACGACGGGAGCGCATCGACGCGTACCACGACGGCGGCGGCTACTGATGCCGTACGATGGAGGACCTTCTCGGCGATCGCCGGTGCGGGATTGGTGCCTCGCGTCGAGGCGCAGCTTGCACCTTGTGTGCGACGACGGTGAGCCTCAATCCTTCGCGGAGGCCGAGAGACACGCGGCATGGCGTGCCGCGATGCAATCGGAGATAGACGCGGTTGAGGAGAACCGTGCACTGGGAGCTTGCCGACCTCCCGTGGTCACCGCGCGATCACCCTTAAGTGGGTGTTCAAGGCGAAGCGGGATGAAGCCGGTGCCATCGTCAAGCACAAGGCTCGCTTGGTGGCACGCGGCTTCATGCAAGGAGAGGATCGACTTCGACGATGCATTTGCCTTCGTAGCACGGATGGAATCCGTGCGACTCCTCCTTGCGCTGGCCGCTTAGGAGGGTTGGTGCGTTCATCACATAGACGTTAAGTCGGCGTTTCTGAACGGCGACTTGAAGGAGGAGGTCTACGTGCACCACCCGCGGATTTGCTATTCCCGTGGGAGGGCAAGGTGCTTCGCCGCACAAGGCCCCTACGGTCTGCGGCGGGCACGAGGGCATGGAATGCCAAGTTGGATTCCACGCTAAAGGGGATAGGCTTGAGCAAAGCCCGCACGAGGCGGCCATCTACCGCGGGGCAAAGGAGGAAATGCCTTGCTGGTTGGTGTCTACGTCGACGACTTGGTGATCACCGGCACCAAGGGTGCGGAGGTGGCGCGTTCAAGGAAGAGATGAAGGCCACTTTCCGGATGAGTGACCCGGGGCCTCTCTCCTTCTACCCGGGGATCGAGGTGCATCGGGACGACTCCGGATCACGCTTCGACGCACCGCCTACGCCAAGCGCATCGTCGAGCCGGGGCGGGCTCACTGCGCAACCCAGCTCTCACTCCGATGGAGGAGAGGCAAGCCGAGTCGCGACAAGACGACGGAGGAGGTGGACGCCACGCGATCGGCGTCTCGTGGGAGCCTTCGCTACCTCGCCCGCACACGGCCGGACTTGGCTTTCTCCGTCGGCTACGTTAGTCGGTTCATGCGGCGGCCGACAACGGAGCACCAGCGGCCGTGAGGAGGATCATCCGCTACGTTGCGGGGCTCTCGACCACGGTCTCCACTACCCGAGGTGTCTGGAGAGGCACACTTTGTCGGTGCGGCGATAGCGACCACGCCGGCGACATCGACACCGCAGAGCACGAGCGGGATTCTCTCTTCCTCGGCAAGTGCCTTGTTAGCGCGGTCGGTCAAGCGGAGGTTGTGGCCCTGTCTAGTTGCGAGGCCGAGTACATAGCGGCCTCCACCGCTACGACACGAGCCCTTTGGCTTGCTCGATGTTTGGTGATCTCTCTCGCAGAGACACCGGAGCGGTGGAGCTCGGGGTGGATAGCAAGTCCGCTCCGGCCCTAGCGAGGAACCCCGTTTTCCACGAACGGAGTAAGCATATCCGGGTGAGGTACCACTTCATCCGAGGCCGCTGGAGGAAGGGAGCATCAAGGCAAGCTACATCAATACCAAGGACCGCTTGCGGATTTGCTCACCAAGTCCCTTGGGAGGATCAAGTTCCTTGAGTTTCGCACCAAGATCGGGATGACTCAGATTTCCCACAAGACGACGCACAAGACTTAGGGGGAGAATGATGAAATGATGGAATAAGTCTTGGCATCTTTGTGATCTTTATGGCAGGTAGTTTGTTTGTCCTTGTTGGTCCATTAGGCATCTTGGACTAACTTTAGAATAGCATCTAGGTCAAAGTAACTTTTAGACTAGCATCTTAGACTAGCATCTAATTGTTAGGACAGCATGTGTTTAGCTGCTAGGACAGCATGTGTTTGGCTGCTAGGACAAGCATGTGTTTGCTGCAGCTTGGCTACTCTAGTCTAGGCTATATATATACTTGTATCCCCAACACTTCTTATTTGTCATCCTCAATGAGATTGAGAGTCCGATTCCTAACAAAGATTCGGATTATACATCACGTGAAGGCTGAACTCAACGCCGCAAGGAACGAGATATTCAGCGCACGTCCCCATATAAGACATGATGTCCTATCCATAAATCTAAGAGCCACTCTCTTACGGGATTCCAGATTTTCTCAGGAATACCGATTCCCACCTCTTCATCTAGCGAAGGTCCCACATCTTTGTGCTGCCCGATCCACTCTCATCGAAAACAGTCTTGCGACGCACCTGTGGACGACACCACCTCGGATACACCCGATCAGACGGTTGGATACATCGGCTTGGACCCCCTCGAGCCATATGTTCTTCACAGCTTGGACGACCCCAAATCAACAGGAACGTGATCGATGGAGTAGTCCACGATTTAGGCGTCGACGGCCATACTCGGGACAGCGTTGAATACAAAGAGATCTAATCACGAAACAGGACTCATGCCCTAGTTAACCCAGTCCAAACGCCTACCGAGCACCTGACTAACGTCAACAATTAACTACAACAAGCTCCTTTTGACCCAGTGACCCATCCTGATGCGAACGCCTGGTTGGAACATATGAAGTCCACCATCGTCAACCTCAATTTTGCCTTCAAGACCGATGTGGCTCAAAAAGATTCCCCTCAAAACGACGAGGTTCCTAAGGACGCGGACGCCCCTACAGCCCAAATGCCAATAACGGAGAACTCCACTCCCCCAAGAACACTCCACGACGACAAGCTCGTCGGGCGCCTCCTCGTCAAGATGCTCGAGACCTTTCTGATTAACTGAACGACTGAAGGTAAGAGCGACAGAACCAACATGATGTCGATCATCGACAACCCCATGCCCAGCGTGACAGGGACCGACGTCTGGATGACAACTCTGATCGCGATTGAGATCATCGAGATCAACAAAGCCCTCAAGACGAGAATGATCCTGTCGGCGAGATCACCACGATGATCAAGGACGAGATTCACAATCCCCGCTCCAAAAAGGGACCAAAGCCACGGTTAATGTTCCAGGGATCGCCCTAATTACGGCCATCAAGTCTCAAGTACTTACCGATTTCGTTGTCGACTGGACCGTCCCTGAGGATGGCAATGTTAGTCATATGGACAACGAACGATGGACTAAGGCATTCAATGGAGTGCTCAACAGCCAAGGAGCAGGCGCCGAATTCATCCTAACATCACCAACCGGAGATCAGTTTTGACTTGCAATCCAACTCGATTTCCGGGCTACAAACAACAGTGCCGAGTACGAAGGACTTCTCGCTAGATTAAGAGCATTCGTGGCACTTGTAGAAAGCGATTAATTGTGAAAGGGGATTAAGAATTAGTCACTAACCAGGTACAAAAGGATTACAAGTGCTCTAATCCAAAGTTGTCCAAGTACCTAGCATAAGTCAAAAAATTGGGAGCGACGGTTTGACGGCTTTGAAGTGCGTCATGTCTACCGCAAGGACAACACCGACACCGACAACCTCGCCTGACGAACCTCCAAACGTGAGCCAGTTGAGCCGAGTACGTTCTTGAAAGTGCTGACAACACCATTTGTCAAAAGTTCTTCAGACAACTATGATAGCACCACCGACGTTGGCTCAGGGGCTACAGAATGGACATCGAGACAATCCAAGACTAGCGTACACCGCTCATCGAATTCCTCAACGCCGCCAAGTTGTCAAAGGACGACAGAGACAGAGAAGCTCTCACGTCAGGCAAATACTTATTGTATGATCGGGCACGATCTCTAAAAAAGGCCGCAAATGAAGTTCTACTCAAATGTGTCTCCTCCGACAACGGCAGGGAACTGCTGCTCGACATCCACGAAGGAATCTACGGATCACACGACGACAGGCGAACCCTGGTCGGTAAAGCTTTTCAATAAGGCTTCTACTGGCCAATAGCCCTCCAAGATACTTGCGACATGGTACGACGATGTGAAGCATGCCAGTTTCATAGCAAACACATTAAGCTATCAGCCCAAGCACTTCAAACTACCCTTTGTCCTGACCGTTCTCGTGCTAGGAGCTTAATATCCTTGGATCCTTTCCACGAGGACAAGGCGGCTACACATTGTTTTTCGTGGCTATCAACAAGTTTACTAAGTGGATTGAAGCGAAGCCAACAAAAGAGATCAAAGCCGAACATGCCATCAAGTTCATTAAAGGAATATTCTGCCGATATGGACTACCAAATAGGATTTGGTATTGACCGACAACGTCTCCCGATTCACAAATGGTGCTTTCCAAAAGTACTTAGAATTTGGGGTCAAGATCTGCTTCGCATGAGTTTCACACCCTCAGAGCAATGGACAAGTTGAGCGGGCAAAGAGAATCGTGCTAGAGGATCGAAACACGTGTTTACAATAGGCTCATGGCCTACGACTTACGATGGGTTGAAAAACTCCCCTCTGTTCTATGGGCCATCCATACCACTCCGACTACACCCATCAAAGAGACCCCCTTCTTCCTCGTGTATGGATCTGAAGCCATTCTCCCGAAAGAGCTACACTATCGGTCTACATGTGTTCAAGAGTACTCAGATGAGGAACAGGATAACCGACGAGCAAACAACGTCAACCTGCTAGAAGAGCATCGGGAATGAGTTGTCGTCCAAGCAACTAGATTTCAGCAAGCCTTACATCGTTATCACAAGAAACGCATCCGAGCCCGTACACTCGACATCGGCGATTATGTCCTCCGCAGAGTCCAAAATCAGGCAGGACACAATAAGCTCACCCAAATGGGAAGAACTGTACACGGTAGTCGAAGTCTTATGACCAGGTGCGTATAAAACAGCTGACAACGAAGGTCATGAGTTATCACTAAGTTGATTTATTCAAGTTAATATACATGAACCATTTCTATGAAAATTGCACAGTTTTGTCCATTGATCCCGTCTAATATCACTCTCTCGAAGTCGTTTCTTATTGTCCTATTACATTAAGCCTGACTAATCACCGGTTCTCAAAACCTTAGCCGGGGACGCCTAATACTATTGGGTTAGTCAGTCGCTAAGGGTCAAACAACCATATCAGATTGGTCATGTCAGAGTACCCCATGTAACATATTAACTAGTCGTGTAATCGAGAATTAATTTTCTCAACTTCACGGTTGAGGGTTAGGAATTCACAGCTTCAGCATAGTCTGTTATAAGATTCAAGCTGGCTTTATGGAAAATATCCTTTGTGGAAATATTTTCCATAAAGTCAGCTCGGGGCTAGAAGGGTATCCAACTCTATTCTGCTGATAACAGCACTTGCGAGAGTACTCGTTCACTACTACACATCGATTACATTTTTTCTTACCAATTACCAAGTATATTACAAACCAAACTTCACAAAAAGATCTAATGTCTTGGTCAAGTGTTTTGCAGGGTATACTAAATATTACATTTACCAAGATGATCATACCCACTACATCAAGGCAGACACGTCCTCGGCAAGTGGAGCCAAAGACTGTGCTAGCTGGTCGATCTCGACGACCGTTCGCCAAAAACGAGTAAACCTTTCCCTAAGAAAGTTCAAGTTCATCTTCAGTCGTGACTCACGAAAAGTAAGGTTGATGTCAATATCATAAATGTCAAATTAATGTGAAACGAGATCCTACCTCGAAGCCGCCAGTCTTTGTCACTGTCCTAGCTCCGATGGTCTTCGCCAATGTCAGCCAACGCTTCCTCTTGGAGCCGCTGCCTTTTAACACAGAGGCCGCCACTCCCTGCTCCTTCAGAAAAGTCTTGAACGATTTCGTATCCGGTCAAACCGTGTTCTCAGAGATCATGGATTTTTTCTATGAAACTTTCTAAGGCAGGAGTCAGAGAAGGTTTGGAGGTCCATGACGTCGAGCGGGTTGGTTTTCCTTCGAGGACATCAAGACAAGGGGCGGTATCGCTGACATGAAGATAGAACCCACAGTTATTATAGCGATACGGCGTGGCGCGGCGACCAACCACCTTCACACGATATATCGACTATGGCGTGCGGCGTGGCGGCGCCGTAGACTTTGCAACGTGGCGATACAACCATAGTCCATAGCAATAAAGATTCATAGCACAATATAAAGATTCATAGCACACAATATATAGGTTCATACCACATAATAGTCTAGGATAAAGGAAATTATCCTATATAATACAATCTAAGATAGCACAAAAGACATCAAATGATCAAATGTCTCATTGTTCAAGGCTTAAAACTTCAGAAATCAGCAAAGCGCAACCCTAAATATCTCGCGAAAATAAAACAGATGGTTGGCGCAACCCTAGGTCCTAACCTCCTATGGCGTCCGCCACATCATGCCACGGGGATATGGCGACGCCACATGCGCCACAAGGACGCCACATGCACCATGACAGACGCCACAGACCATTGAGATGTGGCGAGGCCGTGGCGAGCGGCGAATTCACGCCATGCTGCTATAGCATCGATATGGCGACGATATGGCGACGCCATAATAACTATGATAGAACCATTTCTTTCTTCATTCCTACCTTGAGGACGGGCAGTTGAAGGGAATATATTGTTCCTTCATCCTATCCCTGAGGCGGAGACCACAACATCCAGAGATTCTAGAAGCTTCCATCCATCTAAGCTCGTAAAAGTATCTAAACAAATCTAAAAAAGGTTGTACCCTAAGGTACACCTTGCATAGATGGGTAAAGATGCTCAGGAAAGCAATGGAGTTGGGGTTCAGATGAAAAAGATGGATATTGTAGAAATTAAGAAGCAGAGCAAGGAACTTAGAAGGAAGGGGCAAAAAACCACATTGGATGAATGATGCGACAGCAATTATTTGCCTAGGTTGGTCAAAAAGTATGTACCTCCTTTCGATCGGTCCAACACTCGCGCGCTTGGCAGGGCACCCTCCTGCTAAAAATTCGCCATCGCTTCCTTGTCAACAGTGGACTCCGGGAGATCCATGAGGATGCTAATGGAGATTGGTGAAGCTTGCGGTTTAGGGTTTTGCGAAAACTAAGGCGAGAAGCTAGATGCGTAAGAGGAAAGTAAAAGCACTTGTAGAGCAACTGAAACCCAAATGGATCTCACAAGTGGGATTTATAAGTCATGTCCGATGCTTCGAATTTCGAGGAAGAAAGAGAAATCGTCGACGCAATTTTAACAGATTTGTTTATGGCAGTTTAAGTTTTGACTTCAATCCAAACTTATGGTTGTGTTCTCGGTCTAGACTAGACAGAAAACTTAGTCGCATACTCTATACCTTCTCGATCGTCCAAGAATGGTTAGACGAGTTCGACAACTATAGTTCTAGGGTCCTTGGTTGAGAACATTGTCTTCCTCATTAAAAATCCATTGAAGTCGAAGGCTACTGTCAGTGTCAAAAATAAGACATACCTCCTATACAATACCATATACCTAATGATATACGAGAAGATATCATTTGAATAAGGAAATATGGTAGATTTATAAGGAAATTGTCTTCTCGGTATAGAAGGTGCCATAGTCCTATTCAGGAAGACAAGATCTCCTTAGCCCGTATCATGTTCTAGTTCTTCGGGTTCTACTTGAAGAAGAAGATAGTCATAGCTATAAATACAATGCCCCCCCCCGGTTGAGAGAGAAGGATCAAGTTAAGCCTTAGCCAAAACAACATCAAGATACAATCTGAAGGAAGCCTAAACCCTAGTAGCCGAGTAGATGTTGTCGAGCCGTTCTCAATGGGTTCTAATCAACGGATTAGATTAGTTATCCAACAACCATATTGTAATCCTTATGGTATGCCCATCCATATGTACATATAAACTAAAGTATGATTATTACTCATCTTAAGGGCCCGAACCAATAAAAATTATTGTCTCGTGTCTTCTTGTTATGATCTCGCTATACCTAGTTCCAACGTCTCATATACCCTCCAGATACCGTCTTTAGGTATACCACGTCGACAAGCACACATTACATGGTACTCCTAGACACTAAACATGCCCTTTTGGACATGTTTCAAGTCAACTAAACACCATATATACATATAAAATATTTAGATCTGCAAGAAAATCATATATATAGATTTCTCAAAAATAACTTTCACTGTATTATAATTTTATCAGGCTTTTCAGATATTTTCCAATGGAAATTGGTGGACAAACTTTGCATTTTGAAGACCGTGTCATTGTCCAAAACGACAAGCTTTCATGAACAAATTAAGTACTCCACACTTTGGAGAAAAGGCTAAACACCAGCAATTTGGTGACCACTCCAAAACACTAAATCATATAATTTATGATCAGTGATACCAAACCCTTACCTTGGAATAAAATGAACCACAAAGTTCAGGTGCTCTATACCATCTCGTTGCAACATAATCCTGCAAAAGCAAGCTCACATTTAAAAATCTCATTTTATAGTACCCAATGACTAGTAAAAGAATGGAAATCTCTCCATAACTAGGCAACCTACAAGTTTGCACAAGCCATCCCCTATCCCAAGCCTCACTCTAAAACCCAAGAGGGGGAACAGCCTCAATTTCCACCACAGTTGTCACAAATTACATACCTCAAAAGTGGTACTGCATGACTTTTTTTTTATATGACTTTCAATTCACTTTCAACCATTGCAACAAATAAAACAACCTTAAGTTCAAAAACGATGGCTGGGAAACAGCACATGTAACCTAAAGGTCCAATGCTTGTAAGTCAATAAAATTGCTTAGTGCATTTGCATGGATATGTTGAAATGCAAACACTATCAGCTATTTGATAGTTATGTAACATTACAGCACAATTCAACTGACTACTAACTCTGATGACTCACCAGAGGAAGGGTAGCTGAATTAAATGACCGCTAATTCTAGCTGCACTGTAATCTATCAGCTGTTTAGCATAAAATTATCAAGATAATTTGATGACGATCAATCCTTACGGTCCAGAAGACTGTAGTGGGAGAATCAGTGAGTGCAACTCTTGCCAAGCCAAAATCACAAATTTTGAGTTTGCAATTTGCATTAGCAAGTATGTTTTTTGGCTTCAGATCTCTGTGATAGACATTTGCTGCATCAAGTCAGAAATGGAAAGTTAGCTACTTGTTATGATCGTATTTAGCGAAATGAGATAATAATATGTTATGCCCTATTAGTAATAATAATAAAACATGCAAATAAAAAATTACAATAATATGTTTCAGCAAATCATGCAATAGAATTTTAAATTATAATATGAGCCATGCAGTTAGCAGTATTGCGCTACATGACCCAAATTTGTGGAGAAGGGAAGAAAACAAAAAACTCAATCTATTGAATTGCTCAATTACTGTCAATTTTAAAATTAGCATGCAGCTATGCGACCAAATAAAGGAATAAAATGAATTACCTTGGTTCAGAGTGAAAGTAGTTATATGACTATATAAGCATACAACTACAGAAGCAAATGTAAGAAAGTGGGAATGTGAAGTTAATACCTGTATGGATATATTTCAAAGCACGGAGCATCTGATACAGGAAAAATTGATAGTGCTCCTTCGTCAAATCATCATTAGCCTTTATGACCTGATGAAGATCTGATTCCATAAGCTCAAAGACAACATATATGTCCCTGAAATCCATCTTGGATGGGGGTAGCATAATATGCTTTATTTCCACTATGTCAGGATGCCTAAGCAGCCTGAGAAGCTTGATTTCACGGAGTATGCGTGCAGCATCTGATATATGTTCAAAAATGTTGTGTATCTTCTTTATTGCAACCTTTTCTCCAGTATGTGTATCATTTGCAGAACATACAAGTCCATAACTTCCTTTTCCTATGACCTCCAGAATTTCGTATCGATTAACATCACCATACCCAGTGAAGAAATCCACCTCTGCTGCATTCTGGAATAGAAAACAATAATCAGATAACTGTACTGGTTATATATTAATTAAAAACAGCTACCTAGAAGAACACTGCTCATGAATGATAGCATATATGATGATAAGATGCTGTAACTTTTTTTATGGGACAGCGGCAGAATGGTCAACCAGAGAATTGCCTGAGCAACAGCCAGTCTCCTCTGGTTGCAAACTAATCATCCATGGTATGTATGGGTGTCTACATGTAGACAGGGAATGACTGGCTCAATAAGAGAAAGGTTTTCCATTTTTCGTGCATCTAAAGATTCTTAGGTTCTAGTCACGAGTCAAAACCGACCAAGTATTTTTCTTTTCAGATATGAGCATACCAGGAGCCAGGATTCATTATCATAGTGATCTAATGGCACGTACAGAAATGTTGGACGAGGGAATACGATGTAGGCTGTATTTAAAGTACATGGCCCTGGACCACGGCGGTGCTGATGAACTGTGATTGGCACCGCGCAGGAGAGACAGGACGACTGAGGAAGAAGATAATCGAGCTAATGCCTACCTAAACCTGAACCAGGTCTCTGCTTACATATCGCTAGAGCCCAGACACAATAATCTCAATCACCGAACTAACTCAAACAACAAACTTAAACCAAAACCTAAACTTATCTCTAAACTAGGCTGGTGACGGTGCAGGGACTCCTTCCTGGCATTTGTTCTTCTTGCGGCGATTATAATGCAAACCCCACACGACATCTAAGCAAAACTCTACACAACTCAGATTATGAATGCTACTATTGTAGCATTATGGATGTAAAATTTTCTCCTCCGATATACCATTACAGTTGTTTCAATCGATCACAAAACAATGATTCTTGTCACTGTTACTAGCTAGCAGAACTATTATGCTTTAGGGGAAAAAAGATTTTCTTTTCCTCAAACTAACAAACAAGATTAGGGAACACTTTTCATTTAATTTATGAATGCCATTCTTGTTAAACATGGGATATGAAACTAGGGTTTCCTATTTGGAAATTACAAAGAAAAAGGAAGCAAAATTACCATGCAAAGCTCGTCTCCACATAAATAATCTTCCTTAACCATAAGATGCCATATTTTACCCCTAGTCCCCTACAGAACCAATTTCAATTACATACTGAAGGCCTAACCACAAAATGTCTAGCATAACCATATGAAAACTAGTGTTGACTGTTTCATAATTAAAAAAAATAGAAAAGTACCATGCAAAGCTAGTCTCCACATAAATAATCTTGCTTAACCATAAGATGCATATTTACCCAGACAGAACCAATTTCTGTTACATACTGAAGCCCTAACCACAAAAAGTCTAGCATAACCATACTATCTACTATTGAGTCCTGACCACGAAATGACCAGAATAACAATCCACATGTGCTACTGTGCTCTTGCCAAAACTATTTCATGCTCCCACACATTACAAACAAGTACACTGCTTGTCTACCCCACCAAAATATAAGTGGCACACTGTGCATCACCAGTTATGCCAGCATTCTGGACTGGATGGAAGAAGAGATGTGCCTGATCTGGAAAAAGCAGGTTTCAGCATATCGAAGGCATAGATTTGCTACAGATGCCGGATGGGCAAACGGGGAAATGTGTCCTAGATTATGGTCAAGTACATGAGGTGTTATGCACTTAGGGGCACATGGCATATGATCATATCAATATATTTAGCAGCTAGGCAGCAATCAAGATGGCATCTAAGAGAACATATTACTGTTTATGGATTCGAAAAAAAAAGAAAGGGTCTCTTCTTGGTTTGTTTTACAGAAATACAGAGGTTGGGGCAAAGAAAGCAGCAGTTAGGAGTAAAACTTCTCGAGCAGGTGGCAGGTGAATTCTGCTGAGCACAGCTGGCGCAATAGAAATAGTCGAGGGGAATTTGATTATTAGGGTTCTGGTAGTGCTGGTACTTTCTGTCGTCTTAGCTTTGTAAGAGAAGTGATCTCTGTCCTGGAAGATGATTGCCGGGCTTGAAGGGGGTAGACTCAGAGTTGGTTTGGGCTTTTGCTGATAGATGATAGTTGATATGTAATTAGTAGCTGCTAACCTAGTATGTGGTCTTAGACAGTTAGATTTCTGACTAAAAAAAGCTGCTTTGGCAGGAAAAAGTGTTCTCTTTCCACTGGAATTGGATGGAGAAAAGAATTGCATCGTGCTTTTTTAACTTCTTTTCCTTTCTAGATTGTGGTTCAAGACATGTGGCTATCATTTCTAATAAATGGAAAAGGAAGAGGGTTTCCTCTGTTTCTAAAAAGTGAAGCAATTATCAAAATTAACATCCTATGAGCCTACTTTTTGGTTGATTACCTAGACATGATTCATTTTCTTTGTTTCTTTAAAAAATAAGAGCACCAGGATCAAGTTCGGTGTGCAAGCAAAAGTGTACTAAGGATGGCAAAGTTCAACTCCCCATGCCTCTTCAATGATCCTTACATTTGAATCAATTGTCAATATATTGCAAGTTCCAATATATTTAGTCGCACAAACTAATATTAGAACAAATTTGGTGTCCCTTGAGTCTATCTACTATTTGCTACTATATTTACAAGCGTTTCAGTCTTAATTCAGTCCAAAGCGGCAAGCTCAAAGAATGCAAGGGCGAGAGGTTGATCTCAAACCTTCTTGCGGAAATTGCTGTTCTGCATCTTGGTGGCGCCACCAGCTGAAGCCTTCAGTATAACCTTTCTTTTTCACACTCGCTCACGAACCCTCGATCTCTCAATCTCTGTCGCTCAGGCGCGGGTCAGCCGCACTTGCCCCATCGGCTCCTGCTCCGGATCGCGACACCGCAGTCGTGCCTTCCCCTTCTTCTCCTCATGCACCGCGCGCCGCCGCCGAAGCCCGTCGGTGCCGCGGCCGCCGCCACGGCCGGGGTCTTGGGGGGCGCTTGGGACAACAACGGGGAGCGGCGGTGGCAGTAGCTCCAAATCTGAGTTGAGGATTTCGGGAGCAGGAGGAGGAGGCGAGAGAAGAGGGGGCGTCGTGTCGGCGTCGGCGTGGAGACGGAGTTGTGTGCGGCAGCGGGCGAAGCTTGGGCGACGTAGATGCGAGGGCAAGTGGAATGCGATGGATATTTTTCTGCTTGTGGCGCGGTGAACTTTGCATGCGTGGCGGCTATCTCGGGCATTCTGGCTTGATCCTCAGCAAAGTCCAGCGCAACCTGAAAATTAATATTTTTCACCTCCGTTTTCAAACTGAACTTATTTCTAGTATATTCAAATTTAACTTAAAATGTGCTATTTTTTTCATCTACCTCTCATATCAGCGGATCACAACAATCAACTATTTAATTTTCTCGTCTATTTTCTCTAATCAACCGATCACGACGTTCTACCATTTAATCTCACATACTTTCTTAATTCCCGTAAAATTCTAAAAATCTTATATTTTAGAACACGGGAAATATAACAACATATGAAAAAAAGGGTTTCCTTTAACAGCATCTTATGAAGGGAAGCCCGACCTTCAATCCAGATACACAGTGAAACCTCATGAACAGGATGAACAACACTTTCACCACGAATTTGCAAAACCACCCGCTTTGATAGGTTGATCCACTCGACCATACAAAAGGGGATCTATTACCCCCTCAATTCCCTGAAAAACAGTAAGAATAATCTATGGCATAACTCCTAATCCTTCTCTCTAGTTTGGCGGCGGCAGCACAAAACCTGGCAGAAGAACAAGAGCAAATTTGCTACAAATTTTCTTTGGATTAAATGTGGTCTCCCCTCATGTGCTGGGTACGAAGGCATATATAGCAAATACATGGGTTAGAAACTAACTAGAAATCATATACAACATAATTTGGAAACCTATCAGCAACATCGTCGGTTTGTTTTGTCTCTTGCGGTGAAACCAAAATGAATTTGTGTATGTGGGCCTCTCCATCGCTTGGGTCATAAAGTTACCTTTCCAAGAAGTACTCACATGTCCAAAATAGACTCCAGAGAAACAAACGTTTTAGTCAAGGTATGTCCAGGCTAGTCCAAACTGAATCCGAGTTAAATATTTTCTTTCTTATCTTCGAACTCCTTATTTTGGAAGGCTTCATTCCACGGGGAACTTGTAGATGGACTCCATGCCAACCCAAGATCAGCCTTGGGATAATAGAACCCCATCCAAACGTGTAGTGCAAGGCCCATGTTCATCATCAATGTCGCTACTCGTGTGTCAACAAGTCTACTTGCGTAACATATCTTCAACTTGCAATTGTCGGTGATAGAAAACTCCAAATGATGTGTCGTTGGATCCGTTAGAAAATACACTTGATAAGATTTTCAAATATGTAAGCTATGCATACTGAAAGCCTTCACATCAATGCAAAATATGCCATGAACTTCACAAACAGAATAACAATTGATCTTCTCCATGTGCACCGCTACCTCCCTCACCTCCCGCTGGACCCACATGTTGTTTACACATGCCAATGGTTCAAATCCCTTATGTCTGAAAGTAATCAAGTGACAAATATTATGTAGCACCAAATTCTCATATATTTCGCGCATAGACTTAGAGAGAAATGAGTTCACCTTATATTCTGATCCATATGCAAAGGATAATGTACAACTGGTAGGTAGATCCACATCACAGAACCCGGTAATCCCACCAAATTCAAATAATTTGAACTTTTAGTAAATTTCATTCGGGTTTTTCACTGCTTATGATTGTAACCTTGCAGTTATTGACTTATCAAATGTAGACCATGTGGAGGGTACGGAGCAAGCTATATAACGGTCTGCTCCGTCACAATGTGTGGAGTATAGACATTGGGATACTTCCTCCAGCGAAATGGTTGTTTGGAGTTAGTTAAGTAGAAATAAATTGTGCTAAAACATGTTTTAAGATGATTTTCTACGACACCTTTTTAGATTGTTATTCATTATTTTGGGCATGTAGAGTACTACGTTTGTATAAATGTAAAAGGAATTGTTGCGCCACATTTTTCATTAAAAATTGGTCAAATTTTTAAACATGTTTTTTACAATTCCTTGTAGTTATACTATAAATGTCAAATACAACCCCTTTTCTAGTATTCATTGTATCGAAGTACTAGGGAAAATGATTACCTACTTATTTGTTAAAGAGTAAAGTACGTCATTGGTCCTTAAAGTTGAGGCATGGTGTCACTTAGGTCCACTATCTTACAAATCCAACATTTGGATCTGCAATCTTGTTTTAATGAACTATTGTGGGTCCGAAGTATGCATGACTAGGTTAACCTGCCAACGTGGTTGTCCAGCATGGCCGCAACTTTGCATTTAGCCGCCTTCACATCGGATCGACCCACTTCTTCCCCAAATATCCTCTTTGCCCGCGACCATCGCTCCCAAATACCACTTCAACCCCACACTCACTCACACCATTGCAATGACTCCAAGGGCAGTGATTAGGGCGGCATCGGCGATAGTGGGCACTCCGTGGTGGCTAGAGACTCAATTTCGGCGGGGCATTAGGCCACTAGTCAATAGGGTGAAGGCAGTGGCGATGAGGCAGGAGATGGACCTAACCTTATGGGAGGAAGGCGAATAAAAGTCTATTTATAGTGAGTTTAGCCATCCTCTTTTTATCCCCTTCCATTTCTATAGATGAATCTATAGTGGTAAAGTTTGGTTGTTTCAATTTTGGAGTTTATCTCTATAGCATTTTCTATGGTTTGACCTAGCTTTCGACTAGTTGATTTTGCGATGGTAAAGCTCAATTTGATGGTAGGTTGGTTGCTTGATCTTGGTAATAATTGAGATGTAATGTAGGGTTTAGTATGTTGTCTGAAATTGAATTTGTGAACTATAGACCTGGATCAAAGTATTTCTCAATCGAGTTTCATTTTGGGGTTTTTTATGTGGTATGGGAGTGAACCGCACATACATTGATGGCAAAGTAGACTGGTACAACAATATTGATTCTCGAGATTTGAGTAGATGTCTACATCTAGCAGACTTTGTTGCCATGTTGGGGTATGACTCAGGTCCATGGTTGAAGACTTATTGGTTGTTGCCTAGGAAAAAATTGTCTAATGGATTGAGGATCATAGTCAGTGGAGTAGAAATCAATGTCATGAATTCAGTGTGAAACAAAATCATGAATTTTGTCATCTATTCGACCATACTGACCATGTTTCATGAATAATTAGAGATGACATTGTTTTGAGTCCGAAGCTCAGTTGCTAGATGTGTTCAGCCTTGCCAGAGAGGGTAACTAGACAAAGAACGAGTCAGACATTTTGAGGATACAAACCAGGGGGATCAACATGATGGATAAGCAGTGCCTGATGAAGAGGATGTTGTTGAAGAAATGGAAGGGCTTATATATAACTCTAATGATAGTGAGTCTGATTCTGATTTTCTTGATAGTGATTATGAATGGCAGACATTCCATGCTGCCATGCAATTGCCCTTTTAAGGTGAAAGAGAATATCTGTTGAGGATTATCTCCCTTTTTGCTATTCCATTTCCATTGTAGTTTTTAAGTGTATATATGGCACCAACACCACGCCATGCAGTGACAAAACTAGCAGGAGAAAATGAGTGGACCACCATTCTTGCCCCCAATTTATGAGAAGAAGGCAAGCATACCAAAGAAGAATAGGAAGAAGCAACCTTACAAAGTACATGGCAAAAATGGGCCCAAACTCACCAACCATGGAGTAACTCTTCACTGCAATGATTGTCATGCATTTCATCACAACAAGAAAGGTTGTCGACTGAGGAAGAGAGGGATAATGCCAAACAATAAGGTTAAAAGGAAACTTGAAGTCGAGGATACACGAGAGCCTACAATTACAATTACCTTAAGCCCTTAGTGTCAACGGCAAAATTTGACATCCGCCGTTAGTCAAAGAGCAAGTCAGCAGGAGAGATTGACATCATGATCATAGGAGCAGCGGCTGAAAATCGTATTGGACTTGTGTAGTCAGAGTTAGAGTTGGTTTTGTTTTTCTTTTGTATCAAGGAAAGTTTATGAGTTTATCAGTCTTAGCAATGAGTTATCTTTCATCCATTGCCTAAGTTTCTATATCGGCTAACGTATAGATCCATATAATTACCTATCTAGCTAATCCTTATTATTCTCAAATCTTATACTGTCACGGTTAGGTCCGATCTATTAAGATTGTCCTTAATAAGGAGAAAACTAGTATACAATTACATGCTATTTATTCATAGCTGATATTAGTTTAACTCTGATTTTATTCCACGTATCTCCTATTACTGTGTTGCATCGATTAATATTCAAGATCATATAATAACTTGATGTCTATGTTTGTTAACCTCAATCTTATATTGTCTCGGTTCGTTCAGATCTATCAAGATTATTTCTAATAAAGGAAGATTGCTAGTAATTATATTTCATCTAGTTTTCAGCTGATGTATGCTTATTCTTATATCCAAAATCCATCGATTACAGTCGTTGATCTCAAAATCCATCAGCATCAGTTGGGCACACGATTTCCTATCGGCCTGTTGGCCGATCGGCTTTGTGATTTATTTTTTCTATCTTGTTAGTTGCAGGATCAAACTAACTGGCACGTCCTAAACCCGATTGATATGACCTGCACTGGAGCTAAGCAGATCTCTCAGGCCCTTGTGTGTCACGACACATTTTACATCAACACTCTTTTGGCACGCCCAATGGAACCATTTTCTTTGTCAACATGTCTAAAGAATCCAATCAAGAAGATATAATTCTAGTGATGATGGAGAAATTAATGGACGAGCAAAGAGCACAAGTAGAGCAAACAATGCAAGATTATCAAAAGCTAGTTTTGGAACCATTCAGCACGATTCGACAGAGGCCAATTCAGAAGACTAAATTTGCTAGGCCGATGACAATAGGAGAAGGGAATGGAACAACTATTCCAAGTCCTCGTAATAAGAATTTTCAAGATACAATAAATGAGGTTGTCCATCATGCTTTGATCAATCAATTTTGGGTTTTGGTCAATATATTACAAGAATTGATCAAGAAGGTGATCGGATGAGACAATTCATCAAGAACCTCCAAGGGGACCTGTTTCCTTCCCTAGGAACACACCTCCTGCATTTAAGCCGATAAAGACAGAAGTTCAAGTTCCAACTTATGGGATGGCAAAGGATGTGGATCCAACTTTAATTTCTCATGGCAAGGAGCAGTTCAAAGATATTCCATCAGATATCATAGAGTTGCTTACTATTGGGGGCAGCCGCAATAACATCCATATGAGGGGCAGCCACAACAGTATCAACCTAGAGCACTTTGACAATATCAACAAGGAGCACTCCATCAATATCAACCAGAACCTCATCAATATCGACCAAAAGGACCTTATCAATATTAGCAGGTGAGAAACAATACCAGCCTCAGAGGAATCAATACATACAAGGACCAGTGCCACCATTGTACGTGGATAATAGAAATGAGGAATGGGTCGATATGATTGCTGAAATTATGAGGGAACAATTTGGTCTCAAACCTACATGTATCGACAGCCATATCTGGAGTGGTTTGATAGGGTTCCGTTGCCCAACTAATACAGAGTACCATATTTTTCAAAATACTTGGGCTAAGAGAATGTTTCAACGGTTGAACATGTTAGCCGATTTTTAGCTCAATGTGGTGAAGCATCGGCTGAAGAAGCTTTGAAAGTCGAAATTTTTTCTGTTGTAGTTATCTTGATTTGGCCTTTGGTTTTCGTCTTTACCTCCAAATTACATCAAGGGTTGGGCTGATTTGGAGAAACAGTTTCATAAATATTTTTTGTTGGTATCCAAGAAATGAGGCTAATAGATGTAACATCAGTTAGACAACGACCACATAAGTATGTTCCTGATTATATTCATAGATTCCGTGATGTTAGAAGCTGATGTTATAGCTTAAGTTTGAGTGATACACAGTTGGCTGAGTTAGCTTTCCAAGGCTTATTGGGGCCGATCAAAGAGAGGTTTTCTTTCACAAGAATTTGAAAGTTTATCTCAGTTGGTGTAGAAGATATCAGCTCATGAACAACGGTTTCAGGAGGCTAGGAAGGAGAAATTTTCTAAGAAAGTCAATAATGTTTACGAGTATTCATCAGAGTCAGATCAAGAAGGAGATCCTAATATCGGCTTGGTTGAGTTGTCAAGGAATAAGAAGATAATCGATTGCCCTTGAGTCAAAGATATTGGAAAGAAAGAGAAGTATGGTTTTGACATCAACAAAGCCGATTGGATATTTGATCTACTTTTACAAGAGAAACATATTTGATTACCTCATAATCGCGTTACCCATCGATTGAGGAATTGAAAAAAATATTTATTTGTAACATACCCAAAAAGATGAATTTTAAAATTTTGCATCTAAAATGTTGAAAATGGTTTTCACGAATTAGAAATCCTAAATTTTTTTTTGACCAGACTTTTTCCTTACCAACCTATAAATAAAACTAAAACATAGTATGTACATGGATTTGCATAATGTGGTTGGTGTGACTTGAGTCTTTCTGTGTTTTTGGATTTTAATTGTATTTCATAATAGGTCCCATGATTATTAAATAAAAACAAGAAGTAATGTTTTAAGTATAGGATTGAATGTCAAATATTGAAAATCATTTTCTAAACATTATACAACTAAAAAATTACAACATGGCCAATGTCAAAATTCATAAAATTAATTTAGCCACTTTTCTGAAGGTTTATCATGAGCATAGAAGTGTATGTATAAACATTAGTTCACACATTTAAAAATAAATTTTACCCTAATTGTCACTTGAAGAACACTTAACCTAACACAATATAAATACATAAACATACAAAAACATTTTTGATATGTATATGGTGAAATGGAAATCCAACATATGAACATCATCTCAGGTCAAGAATAATTTTAATATAATTTTTACAAATACTTAGTTGCATTTATACAATAAGAACACATGCATAAAGTTATGGTTAGGGACTTCTACAATTATTTGGTGCAAGATAAAATGATGGAAATATTCATGTAGATGTTACTCAATATGTTCAACTCACTGTAATTTTGACCTAATTTATTACATCTTTATCTACCCCAAATAAATCACTCAATGTGGCAAAATCTGAAAATTACAGATTTCACTTATCCTTCTTCGACCCTCTCTCAGAATTCAAATTGAATTCAAACATCGTCTAACCTATGCACCAAACATCCCTCTATCACATATGAGCTGGCCACCCCAATATTTACAACCGAAATTGATGATGAGAAGTCAAAACCACATAGTAAAACTGCCCACAGACGTTGAATTTTCATTGAAATCTCCATCCCTCTCGGCACACCGCTCTCTCTCTCTGGTGGGCCCAGGTTAACGTGGGACCCACCTGCCAGCGTCAAGAACTCCTGCTGGCGCAGCTCCATGCCCTGAAACGTGGCCACGCACCCTCCACGCGTTGGCAAAGCTCCAGTCCGGCCTCCACTTCACCCCCACCGACGCCTCCATGAAGAACTAGCCCTCTACATCCCCCAAGCTCCCAGAACCATTTCTTGTCTTCCACATTCATGTTCCAGCCGTTGGAACCATGTAAGGAAGCTTCTGAGGTCTCCTCCTCCCTCCAATCCATCGACTGCTGCAAAAGAGACGACGACACAATCCTCCATTGAATAACTATCTCCTCCATCTCTTTCGCGTTCCTTCATCTACATACGAAATTTCAATAAAAAAGCAGTCTTCATGTCCCGTTATCGAGGACGTTGTCTTTAAAAAAACAGATCAACGGGAACATGGCCTCGCCTAAGGAGCTCGCAGCCGCGCTGCAGACACTGCCCCCGGCGTCGATCCTGTATTCCGGTCGCCTCAGTGTAGATCTAGCCAAACCCTTGTGCCATCACCATCCAGACACCGCCCTCTACAAGACCCCTATCTTCCTTGGTCAGGGATGCAACGATCGAGGAGATCGGGGCTTTCTTCTCCAACTCCGATCTACCGTTGCTGCCACCGTTCCTCCCTTCTCGGGTGAGTTTCTTGGAGTGTCCTTGTGCCCATGGCCTTTGCATGTAATGTTAACTCATGCATGCATTGTCTTAAGATTCTTTGACTAGATCGACATGCTGCCGTTGTCCCGAAGCCTATTGCCATCGCCGACATGTTTCTCCAGCAAAGCCATCTCGCCGAAGCTCGCCAGCCGCTTCAAGAAGTTCAGTAAGCCCCCTAGCACCTCTTAGACACACATACATGCATTGGATTGGATTGAAAAGAAGCACAGAGTGACATGCATGTTTCATCGAGTGACCTCCGCCGCTCGTGCTCCATAGCTGCAGCTCTGCCCTTTTTGGCGATGAGACCACCATTGGGTGATAGACCCTTGCGCACCTTTCTCCTTTTTTCTGCGACCGCATCCGCTGCACCGTTCACCGCCTGCCAGGTCAAACATGGCCGTCGGCCATGCTGCCCTGCGCTGAGCACAAGGACTTTCTCTGCAAATTAGATGAACCGTAGGGTCCTATATGTAAAAAATCCCTCTCACATAGAACACTCATAGGACTGTAGGTTGGTTTCCATGAAATTTAGGGTTCTTCATGCAAAATTGCCAGTCTGAAATCTGTTAAATGAAAAGGAATGATTAACAAGTTTTTCTACTGAATTGAAAAGTATGTTAAATTGTAAAATCCATAGAAAATCCATTTTAGCTCTGTGATTTCTTTACAGTGGGTTGGTGCTGTCTTAAAATGAATTTAGGCTCTAGGTCATATGCCTAGGATGGAGTCACACTTGTCATTATTGATGCAAGGCTAGGAATTAGATAATGTAAAGGCTACGTTGTGACCTCTAGACCATATTCAACGTATAGAGTGTGGTGGTATCGACGGGTACCGGCCAAACTAGAGAGATTCGCATCATGTGGGTAAATCTGTACAAACTCTGCAAAGTTTTAAAAACTAATTGATTAGCCGCGCCCATGGTCAAGAGCGACTCGATGAAGTGTCTTGAGTACAGACTTGTTGATGAGAAAATTTCCCACGCATTGGCATCTATTTAACTCTAGTGCAGGTCCAAATTATTGCTTCAAGGTTCGTAGGCATGCCAGTTGATTTGATCCTGCAATCAATAAGAAACAGTAGAAAGTATTAGCTTGCAAACGATAGCCGATCGGCTGGTAGCCAATGACGTATCGTCTAGGGTTAAGCCGATGCGGTGCATACTGAATCGACAACAATTAGATTCGTCTGATCTTCTACAGATGTTAACAGAGCACAATCCAGATGTTAAAGCATATTTAAACCAAGTGACTGGGATAGATCGGTAGTATACCGAGATAGTATAAGTCACTTAGATCTAAAAATACTATAGGACAAAGATTATACTTGTTTACAGCATAGCCGAAGAGATTAATCTAACATGTATTGGCTAGTACTCCGATACTACTTTATACTAAGATATCATTGCTAGCCAAATATATTAAACAAGGACCGATCACATACTAAGATAATGTAACAGACCGATTACAAGCTTAATATATTCAATTATAGAGAGATCTTAATACAAAGGGTAGCTTTGACACATCTAATAGAAATAAATCATGTAAGATGGCTAAAACAGGTAAGATCGGCTGAAGCCCCGATACTATCTCTAATAGCAGTCATTGAGACGAATAGATCTGTATGATTCTAAGAGCGACTTAATAGATCGAACTTAAACGATGCAGCATTATGTACAAAAAGAAGCATGAGATCTAAATAAATCAATAAAAACCTTTCAAGATGGTAGATATACTATATAATCTAGATTAACATTAAAGTCTAAACCTACCGGCTATCATCTAGCAATTGACGCTAGCCGATTAGTGTTTAGACCACAACACCGATCTAAATTATATAGCATATATGATAACTATGCAGATTACGAAAACAGAATTAGAATATCATAACGATGGAAGCACTAATCCCGACAGCGCAAACCGCTGTGACAAGAATTACCTTTTCGCTGGAGATCAAATGATGCAGCCCAACTAGAAGCAAGAACTCGTCAAAAACTACTAAAGGAAAAATGGTGGCAATACGCCGAGATTGTATTGATTGATTCATATATTAATTACATGGTCTCAGGTCATATTTATACCCAATTACAAACAGAGTCCTGGTAGGACATGACCCTTATCTCTAACTATTATTTAAAATACGACACATATCTGGGACATGGTCCCCTGCTGTGATACACAAGGAAACTATACAAAATATCCTAATTTAAAGATACAATTGCCTTTTCAGGACTTTATCCGTAGATGACAATATCTCTGAAGCACTTAGAAACGAAATCTAATGATAATCTTCATATCTTCCTTCCGAGATGGGTCATATCTGTTATCCCAATCCGAATTGGCTACATCAGATGTCCTTATTCGATTCGGTCTCAGCCGACAAAAACCCTCAGCCAATTCAGTTTGCGCTTGGCGCGTACTCCGTCTTTAGAAGAACTCGATTCTCTCCAAACCGTCTTCGGTCTTAGATCCAAACCTGATAATTCACTTACCAAATTTGGTCGTTAACACATGCCCCCCAAGTCTGCTATATTATTAATGTTGTGGATTTACCGAATCTTATCTTGGAGAGATTTCATGGTTTTTCTGTTTGGGCCGCCACCACGTCTCTTTAAATAACAGCCACTGCCTTAGAGTTTTTCACGCCGTCACTTTTACCTCCGCCGCGTTAGCCCCAAACAACTCTAATCTGCACCAACAACCTCCCTGGCATCCTCGGCGAACTCGTAGGCGTCCTCCGTGCGGTGACAAACTCATCCTCAAAGATGTCGACTTCAACCACCCCATCCACAGCGCCATCGATCGAATTTTCAAAGGTAAGTTCCATCGGCTTCAACTTCTCTTTTTTCTTCACCGCAATCTAGCATTTGCCCTTTATGATTTGCCTTTTCTCTTTCTTGTTCATTGTAGCATCTTGCTCACCAGATTGCAGTTCCCAACCTCAACCATCCCAACCAGTACCTTTTAGGGCCAATCGGCAACCTAGACCCCTCAGAGTTTATTAATGCCAAAACCAACCGGATCCCTTTTAAGTTATCGAACCGCAATCTGATACATTGGAATGGCACTTTCAAATCATGGCCTTCAACCGATAAGACCTGGCCAACATGGTATAAAAGGGTGTTGGCTAGCAAGCAAAGTCATTGGGAGGAACTAGGGATAACACAATGCTTAGCCCTAACAATAGCCGACATGCCTAAAGATGAACCCCTTCTATCGGCTGCAAGCTACTTCTAGTCCAACATGTTGAACTCTTTCTTGTTTAATCAAGGACCAATGACCCCCACTCTATTGGATATTGTCATGATCACAGGTCTTGATATCTCATCATGGGCTAACCCCATCAGCTTGAATACCAAATGCCAATATTCTTTCAAGACCAGGGCCATTGGAGGTTGGAACAGGTTCACAAGTTTGAACATGGGAACTAGCCCAGTGGATTCCAGAGAGCACGCAACTTTCCTTCTCATGTGGTTGGAGAAATTTCTGTTCTACGGAACAAGCTGCGGTCCCACGACCAACTGGCAACACATAGCCGAAGCCCTAGTAGGAAAGAGGCAGATTCCCTTAGGAAAATATCTGCTAGGGTATCTATATCAAATGATGAACAATGCATCGACAAAAATTGCCATGAACTCAGCTATCAGCACTGGAGGTCCCTGGTGACTGCTGCAAATATGGCTAAATCTGCATACATACAAAGTTGCTCAAAGGCCAGAATTGCAAGACGCCAGTTTTCCACTAGCACAACCGACCATGAAGGAAGATGGCGACGAAGTCACAACACGCCGATGAATGTCATTCGGAGAAGCAGCATCATCATACTTAGGATCCAAACTCTCAGCCGATCTCTTTAAATATTGGTTCGACAACTTCTATGACGGGTTCCCAAGAACTTCGAGAATTTGGTTCGCCTATGAAAACTCCGAAGATTTTGAACTCCCTAGTGACTTTAGATTCGAGGATATAAACTCTGAAAAATTCGAGAAACCCCAGAAAATCTTCACATCGGCTATCTCGCCTTGCATCCTCCCAGTCGGCATCCACCAAGGTAGGAATGTTCAAGTATCTTATGAATTTTACCATCCTATGAGCGCTGCCAGGCAACTAGGCATGGGACCACTGTCGATTGGGTTGTATTTTACTGACAAGATCGAAACCAGAGGCGAAATCAGCTCAGGCCTCATGATGGATCGGCTACTAAACATAGAAGGCCCTCCTCTTGGAAGCATAGACAATATTGAGTTAGTAATCACAAGGACTGCAGTCGGTTGTCTTTTATTATCATATGACCAACTCTGTTTTTGTTTGCAGACTACCGATTTATCTCCCCCTCATATTAGCAATACCGGGATTGCCATTCAATATGCTTCAGGACTCATCCCAAGTGGTGGCTTTGCCTCTTCGGCAATCGGCTATAACGCGCCGAAGGTGACCTCCTTGCTGCATGGCCAAACCCGTGAAGCACTTCAAAGGAAGAAGAGGGCCAAACGATCGGCTGTCGGTCCGTCAGTTGTTTAGAAGAAGTCCTCGAAGAAGCAAAAGAAAACCACAGCCGACGACCTACCAGACATAGATCTAGACTTAGAGGCCTTCCTACATCAATAGGAAATGGAAGAAGCCATTGATGAAGCCGCCGCTGAAGTAGACGATCCAGAAGCAACAGCACAAACACCACCAGCCGACGACCAAAACCAAAGAACGCCCAATCCCTCAAGACGTCAGCCTCAACCAGTATGTACTTATTCAAAATTCTCTTCCTCTAAATTCACATGCAGTCTCTTGCTTAGTTTTTTGTCTTGCAGAAGAAAAGGTTGGCCTCAAGGAAGAAATCGGCTCCAGTTCCATCGGTAATCTTAATTCTGAATTCCCTTTAGTTATTTTTCTTTCTAACCGATGTTCAGTCAAACTGATTTTTTTCTTTGTAAATAGCCTCCCCGCTCTCCAACGCCTGCCTCCCAAGCATCAAGTGAGAGGACTCCATCAGTTAGGGGCAGCCATGACGTCGAGGCAGAAACAACATCGGCTCCCACCATCCGTGTAAGTCTACTTTCTTCATATCGGCTGCTTCCAAAGTTTTAATGGTTAACAGTTTCAACACTCATTAACCCCAATATTCTACTCACAGGCTCTAGCCGATATGTTCCCTTTTGATATAAAAGAATTCATGGATGACGAGGAGGACAGTGCCGACAAGACCATGGCCTCTGCTGCCGCTAACCTGAAAACCACACTGCAAGATTTGTCTCGTCGGCTGGAATGTTCTTTGGACTCCTAGTTACTAACTGTGGATCGATCAGAGCTAGATTCAAAGACATTCAAAATCATCTCCCAGACCATATAGCCGACGCCATCTCTCAAGTTGCATATCTTGAACAACATCGACATAAGTTTGAAAGAGCCAAGCAAAGGATAGTCGATCGGCGTGAAAGGACAGCTCTTGAAGCCACAATAGAAGCTAATTGACGATCCATACTAGAAGATAAGGCCAAACTTGACGAGATGATAGCTGCACCAACTTCCAATCTCGATCGGCTACGCAAGCGGAAAGAAGAGCTGCTAGCCAAACTCGCAAAGTGCGATGCTGACATTGTATCTGAAGAATAAAGGCTTGCCGATCTCCTGAGGATCATATTAGAACAGAAATCCAAATTAAAGGCTTCAATGAAAAACTTGTCAGACCTCACTAGAGCCTTGAAAGTGATCCCCAGGAATGATGCGGCCGATCTCAAAGCAATCGAAGAAGTTGATCAAATCAGGCAGCGGACAATATCGGCCATCAACAACTTCTTGACTGGCTAAACCAATTTATGTAATAGGATTCAGAATTTTGAACCCCTGTGAATCTTCATGCTGAGATTAATATAAGTTTTTGTGAACTCCTGCAATAACATTTGTCATATTATTTTTGCGCCGATGCTCGTAATCTTTGCGAAGTCCACACAACAAAATTTTTTGAAGTCCACTTGAGTTCACTTGTGTGTGTATATATGCCCCCATAATTTTACAATGTCAACCGATCATTGGTAAAATTATAGTTCGAGGACACCACGCGAAATCAACCATTATGTATGATCTGAAAATCATAAACGATTATTGTAAGGATTAAATGACTGAGGGCGATACAACGTATATCGGCCACCATACATTGGCAACGCACCACCAATTATGATAATAAGAAAATGACTAAGGGCGATATGAGTCATATCGGCCGTCTCAAGGCGATGTAAACACATCGGCTACCATGTATCGGCTTAATACAACCGAATCATGAGTTGATCCATATCTTTGGGATAATACTTCTTCAAATATTTTCCATTTAAGGCCCTTCTAAATACTTCTCCATCCAATCCTTCTAGCATGTAGGCTCCTTTAGAGACGCATTTGTGGATCTTGAAAGGCCCCTCCCAGTTAGGTGACCACTTGTCGAATTTATTATCCCTTGCACCAATCGGCATTATCAATTTCCAAACTAACTCGCCTTCTTCAAAAGAGTTAGGTACAACTTTCTTGTTATAATGACGAGCCACTCTTTCTTTGTCCCTAGTCACCTTCTCCAAAGCACGCATCCTTGATAAAACCAAATCCTCCGATTCATCCACCATAAAATTATGATAATCATCTGTCAACTCATCTTGCAATTGAATCCTCCGTGAGCCGATGATGCTTTCCCATGGCGTAACAGCTTCATGTCCATAGACTATTTATAAGGACGCACTTGGATTGATCCATGACGACCATCCGATAGGACCACAATGATTCGGCCAATCGGCTGTGCCATTGCTTTGGATATTCAGAGATCTTTCTCTTTTATCAACTTGATTAAACTTTTGTTGGATGCTTTTGCCTGCCCATTAGCCTGCGCATAATATGGTGAAGAATTTAAAAGCTTGATTCCCATGCCTTTCGCAAATTGGACAAACTCATCTCGAGACAAAGATAGATCCCTAATCGGTTGTGATGGTTTGAGGGACACCAAATCATGTAAATGATGTGTTTTTTGACAAACTCAATTGCATCCCAGAATCAACCTTCTTCGAAGGAATTGCTTCTACCCACTTTGTGATATAATCGGTTGCCACCAATATGAATTTATGTCTTTTACTTAAGGAAGGATTGATCTAGCCGATCATGTCGATTCCCCATTCTCTGAACGACCAAGGCTTGATAATTGGGTTCATAGCCGACGCTGATGCTCTCTGGATGGCTCCAAACTTCTGACAATCCTGACAACCCTGGTAATACTTGAAGCAATCCTCCAGCATTGTCGGTCAAAAATATCCACTCTCCGAAGTAACCATTTCATTTTATGAGCCGATTGATGACTGCCACAGATGCCTTCATGTACTTCACCCATGACAGCTTTGGCTTGATCAGTACTTAAACATTTGAGCAGCACACCATCAATCGTCCGATGGTATAGATCATCGTTGAGAAAAACATATCTCAAAACCTTGTAGCGTAATTTCCTTGAAGCTGACTGGGAAGTATTTTGTAAATAGTTGTGAACATCATACCTCCAGTCGTCGGCTGTGATTGTTGCAATTTCCACTTCAACATCCCTTGACATCGGCTTGTAGCCTGATGCACCTTGAGCTAAATCATTTACTTCTACATTCTGCTATCTAGGGATATGTCTTAATGTAACTAGTCGAAAACTATCCATCAACTCCCGACATTTTTGATAATAGATCATCAACGCATCATTTTTGCATTCATATTCTTCTGACAACTGGCTGATGACCAACAGTGAATCTCCCATAATTTCTACAGCATCGGCTTCAACTTCTTTTAAAAGCTGCAAACCCTTACCTCATACTCAGCCTGATTATTTGTAGCATAAGGCGCAATTGAAAAAGCAAATTCGAAACTTGCTTCCCTGGGTGATATGATCACTAAGCCAATGCTGCACCCATTTGTGCAAACTAATCCATCGAAAGTCAATGTCCAGGGCATAATGTCAACTGAGCCGATCGAGTCATCTTTGTGCTCGACAATAAAATCGGCTATAGCCTGTTGTTAACGACCAAATTTGGTAACCGAATCCCTATGTCCAAGACGAGATTATAGCAAAATCGGATTGGAAAATGATCTGCGGAGAAAACAAAGGCTGCATTGGCCACGATCAAATCGGCTAGAAGACTAGTCGGCTGAGGCCGAATCAGATAGGGACGGCAGATAGCCGATTCCGATTCAGAGAAGGAGATGGAACCGTTTTCGATAAAGAAGCTTAGAGATGAAAGGAAGATTCGGTTCCCAAATGTTCGTGAAGATATTGCTATCTATGGATAAAGTCCCGTAACGACAATTGTATCTCGTAAAATAGGGTTTTTGTTTAGATATTTTCTTTTGTAATGCGACATGGGACTATATCCCGAGATGTTGTCGTATTTTGAATAGTAGATTAGATAGAAACTGTGTCTTACACGGATAGTGTTATTCTTGGGTATAAATAAGACCCGAGACCTCTTGTAAAATATATCAATCATACATCAATTCAACTTCGGTGCATCGCCTCCTATTTTCTTTTAGACGAGTTCTTGATACGGCTTCGGGCTGCATCGATTCGAACCCCAAATAAGGTAAATTATCGTCATTAGTGGTTTATTCCGTCAATGTAGTGCTTACATCGTCATGACACTCTAGGTTTAATGTTATAAACTGCGCAAGTTATCATATACGACATATAATCTAGAACAATATCTAGATCTATCTCGTCGTCGGCTCGTTTCTCTTGGGAGACAGCAGCCGATAGAGCTAGATCTAGATTTTGGATTAGGTTATATGTTGTATCCACCATCTTGAAGGGTTTACATCGGTCTATATAGATCTAATACTATCTTTTGTACTTAATGATGTATCATCTATGATCTCGTTAAGTCGCTTTTAGAAGTATTTAGAACTATTTGATTAGATGCCTACTCATAGAGACTGGAGTTTTAGCCAGCCTTACCTATTTCAATAATCTCTTAGCATTATTTACTATTAGATATATTAAAGCTGCCTCTTATATTAAGATCTCGATCTGGTTAAATACCTTAAACCAGTATCAATCCATTGGCATCAGCTGACAGCCGATTAATCTAGGTTTAACGCATTTAGGTTAGATCGATATCTTTTTATAAGATGTATCGGAGTATTAGCCGATTCACGTTAGACCTGTAGCATCGGCTAGGTCATAAACACATATATTTATTATCTTGATGTATATTTAGGTTAAGTGATTCATACTGTCTCGGAACAGCCGGTCTATCCCAGTCACTTAGTTTAAATATGCTTCGAGAAGGCAATTATATGCAAGTTGGTTTCTTGAGCCGATCCGGTAGGATCTAACTTTAACCTTAACGCATGTATCTGTTTATTATTTCTTATTGATTAGCAGATCAAACCAATTGGCACACCTAGATCATCACAGGTAGCCAAGGACGGACCTGCACTAGAGCTAAGCAGATCTCCCAGGCCAGCACGTGAGAGAATTTTCTCATCAACATGCTTTTTGGCATGCCTGGTGGGACCATCAACTCGGTTGAAGCACTTAGACAAAGCCAACGCGATGGTTAACATCAAGAGCCCTGAAATCGGGGAAGAAAACACAATTCCTGTCAAGATGGAACAGTTGTCGGCTGAGCAATTGGCCGATTACAAGAAGATGGTGGAGGAACTGTAGGCCAACTATCTGCAGTCTTTCGCCCAGACTAGGTCTGGGGCCGTTCTCCAGAAGTACAAGTTCAACATTGACAACTTCAAGGCGTCCTCCTCTGACGACGCAAAAGGAAAACACAAGATGGAGGAGCCGAAACAAGAACAAGATGATTCAGAACTGCACACCTTGCAGGACCAGATCGATTTGGCTGTACATCATGCACTCGTCAATCAAAGTGGCATCTTGGTCAACACTCTGAATAACATGATTGCCACTGTGGTCTATTTCAAGATTGCCGATCAGCTACAGCGGGGGCCAACCTACTTCGCAGACGGCCAATTCCCCAATTACAGGGTCTTGGCGACCCAGAACCGGCCGATCCCACCTCCGATAGAGCCAGGGCCACTAGGAGGAGTCCTCAATCAGCCGAATGCATCTGCATCGGCTTCAAGACCATCGCCCGTTATTCTGAACCGGCAACAACCTCCTCCCCAGGAGCAGCTAGCCGGCATGTTCAACTTCAACCGGCAGCAAGAGCCGGTTGCCAATCTCATTCAAGGAGCACAATACAATGCCGGTGGCCGATAGCTCTTTCCAGAACCACAGACACCCCTGGCGAATCGGCCGCCTCCCGCTAGTAACCCACTTTAGTATCAGTACCTGGGAGGCCATCATGATCAGCATTATCGGCCTCAAACGCCACCTCAGTATCGGCAAGCACCCATGCAGTATGACCAATATGAGCCGATACAATAGGTTCAAGACAACAAGACTTGGGCCGATTTGATTGCCGACGTTATGCGTGATCAATTCAGCCTGAAGCCAAAAGATTCTGGGAACATGTATCGGTATCCATATCCAAAGCACTTCGAGAGGGTACCGTTGCCCAACCGGTACAAGGTCCCAGATTTCTCCAAATTCTCAGGGCAGGACAACACTTCAATATACGAGCACGTCAGCCGATTCTTGGCCCAGTGTGGAGAGGCATCGACTACAGACGCCCTGAGAGTTCGTCTATTCCCACTCTCGCTGTCGGGATCTGCCTTCACTTGGTTTTCTTCATTGCCCTATAACTCTATCCAGAGCTGGGCCGATCTCGAGAAGCAATTTCGCAGCTATTTCTACACCGGCAATCACGAGATGAAATTGTCAGACCTGACAAGCATCAGGCAGAAGCATGAAGAATCGGTCCAGGACTACATCTAGAGGTTTAGGGAGATGAGGAACCGATGCTACAGCCTGGTGCTGTCCGATTCTCAGTTAGCCGACTTAGCTTTCCATGGACTGCTGCCGCAGATCCGTGAAAGGTTTTTGGCTCAAGATTTTTACAGCCTGGCCCGCTTGGCGCAGAAGGTGACGGCCCATGAGCAGCGATTTCAAGAATCAAGGAAGACCGTCAAGAAGGTTGCCCACGTCATCGTCGAATCTGATTTAGAAACAAGTGATGATGACGCAGAAGTTGCTGTAGCCGAATGGACTAAAAACAAAAAGGCAATTGTCTGCCAATGGCTGCTGAAAACGACTAAGGAAGATAAGTACGACTTTGACATCACCAAGGTCGATAGGATCTTTGATTTATTGCTTAAGGAGAAGCAGATTCAACTTCCTCCCAAGCACACGATCCCATCGACTGAAGAACTTAAAAAGAAGAAGTACTGCAAGTGGCATAATTCCACCTCTCACAGCACTAATGTGAAGGGTTACGTGGAAGCTACGATAGCTAATAACAAAAATTTTCTATCGTGCAAACCAGGAACACTTGCAAGTAAGGGTCGATAGATTGTTACCGATTGGAGTATGCAGCGGAAATAGCCAATCAGGAGCTATCCAATCCAAAACAGTGTCAACCGATCACAGCCGGTTTGCTGACAGTCGATCCCCAAACAGCTGATCCGACGTAGCCGATCCCCAATGCCGAAGCCGATCCAACCTCAGCTGACTCACCGATTCGTCGAACCGCACTCCACTGTTGATCCGCCGCAGCCGATATGTCCGACGAACAGCACTGCAACGTAGCAGCGCCTCTACTGGTATCCACACATCCGGGAACAGATCGCCTAACACCCGTGTGCTAGCACAAGATGCAAGGCTAGGGTTTTGGCTCGAAGGTGGGGAGGGTTTCTGTGGAGATTGATCTTGCCGACTTCTGTTGCGCCAAATCAGATTGATTCGATTCAATTGCATGCTTCAGCTCTCCACCCCTCACCCCTTTATATAGAGTTTCTGGTTGGGCTTCGTAAGCCCATAGAGTTGGTCGGTCGGACTTCGTAAGCCCATAGGACTCTATCCGATCGGATCCCTATCCGATCGAGCTGTATCCGAGTCCAACTCGAATGCCTGTTCTTATCCCCTTAAGCGTGCGACCCTGTAGGTTCAGGTATACTCGGTTTCGGCCCGAGTCAAACTCAGCCGATTGTCGGCTCGAGTCCAACTCAGCCGACCGTCAGCTCGAGTCCAACTGAACCGATCTGTCAACAGCGACGCCTAGCAGCACATATTGACACCATAGTATACAAGAATACAATATCGGCTCTGAACCTATAATGTATACACAAATCCCTTTGCCTCACGATACCAATTAAGCTATAGGCAAGATGTGTGCCATCCCTTCAATAGCTTAACCATTCACTCTAACCATATTGGATTATCTGTCTGTTGATTGACTCTTCAATCAGCTCGGCATGACCATGCACTTCCATAATCCATTACCTCGAGGGGCCCAGAGATATCTCTCCTAAAGGAGGGGCAAATTCCATCTTGATCACTCATATCCCATTACATGTTTCATAGCAAACCCGAAGACTACTTTTATAACTATCCAGTTACGGAATAGCGTTTGGTAGTCCCAAAGTAGGCTACTACACATGTTGGAATCCATGATGATCTCAGGTCTAAGGACTTTGTACCAACACTACTTGAGACCAACTAATGGCACATAAAATCCTGTAGTGTCTCATGGTGGGTCTATCCAACAATGTGTTCTCTAACACATGTCCACGTATATTGATTTGGTATCTCCATACCATGATCTATGAGACATGATCATCAATCAATAAACATGCCGATCTTAGAATCATTTTAGTTCCAATAATATGATATATGATCAGGGATCATTTAGAAATAGATTCATACATATAGAGTCTCATAAATAAGTCACATACTTATTGATCAACACGAGATGTTTATTTCATGGAACTGAATAACACTTTATTCATTTATACATAAACATTGACCATGATATCCAACATCTTCATGTTGCCTCTAGGGCATATCACTAACATAATGATTGTAAAGTTTCAGGCAGCAAATCTAGTCGGCAATCGAGGCCGGGAAGCTCAAGTTTGCCGATTCACCTCGGCCGATGAAAGTAGATGGAAACCCCTTCCCGGTCAACATGGTTTAAGCCGGCCCCAGGCGAGCTGATCGACAGAACAGAGTGGCGTACAGCTTAGCTGAAACTCTCGAGGGGATCAAGGCAGAAAAGAGCCTGACTGGAGACCAAGCCGCGCCGATCAACATGGTGCGTCCCGTTGGCCGATCGGCTGATCAACGGCCGATCTGCATGGACAGTCGACGCCGCTTTCAATAGCGGTTTTGGCGAGAAGAAGAGGCCCGACGCAACAGGCCTTATGTGAGGGAGCCTGAGGTTACAGGCTTCCATTACATTAGGCTTCACAGTGACTGCGATCCACACTGGCGGTGCGAGTTCTTATGATTCTGTTGGGAGTCGGGGATGAGGCTGCCGACGATAGATAACTACCCAGCCTGCAGCAAATATCATGAGGACGAATACAGGGACCCACCAATGCGCAACCCTGCTCAATTTGTCTCTAGGGCCGTGCAGCTAAACCAATGGCGACAGTCGGTGCACGATCGGCTCGGGCCGATTCACCAGGACTTCTTCGAAGATGAAGAAGACAATAATGAAGAATGCGACGAAGAAGCAGCCGATGACGAGCAATCGGCTAATCCCCAATTGTGCCCTTCCGACCTGTTCACCAAGACGCAAAAAAGAAGAATTCAAAGGCTGAAGAGCGAAGGACAGGAGGAAGAGGTTTGGCAATTGATCGAGCATCAGCGTCGTCGGCAGGGCAAGAAACAGTGGAGGCCCAAGAAGAAAAATGCCTCAGCCGACGCAAACCCGGCCGACGAGAGCGCAGCCGACCAATCTAGAAGGACGGCTAAAGGAAAAGGAAAGGTTTCTGCATCGGTCAATATAGTTTTCATATTGCCAGCCGAATTCGGCACTCCTGAGTCCAATGCAGATAGTGTCGAAGATACCTTGGCAAAGCTGGCCTTGTCCCCGATTAGGCTATCTTCGAGAAACCGAGAGGATAGAGAATTGGCACCTTAAACCACTCTACGTGAAGGAATTCGTTAATGGAAAGCCGATGTCCAAAATGCTGGTCGATGGGGGGGGCTGCAGTCAATCTCATGCCCTATGCCACTTTTCGTAAATTGGGCAATGGAGCGAAGATCTAATCAAAACAAACATGGTGCTTAAAGACTTGGCGGCAATCCATCAAGTATGAACTTTAATTTAGTAATATAAAATTTGTCACATTCGTAAGAGAAACAACATTAATAAATTATATAGTGAAATAATCACCTCAGGTAAAATTTAGTTTCTAAAAATTGTAGAAAATTCATCCTAACTCCAAAAATTACAAACTAAAATTTTTTGGAGACATATTTATCTACTTTGCATGGTAAAAATGTTTAACTTGACAGAGACATAAAGGTTTAATCCTCAAAATTCAGTGATGCATATAGCTCTATATTTAACACATAAACATTTTCAAAACTTGAAAGTTTTAAATGAAAACTATTGAAAATATAAACTCCTTCATGATAAGAGCCAATATAAAACAGAACACATTTAACCCATGGAAAACATTCATTTTAAAGCATATTGGATTTTTCTGCATGATTGTGATTTAAGTTTTTGCATACGTATGTTTAGACGATTCCCAGACGAATCCCGAGGAAGCCTATTACTTAGCTGAACAGAAAGAAGAAGATCAAGGCAAGTTTTTCACCTCCCTCTTTGATCACATTGAACCTATGTTTTGGAGGTTATTTTGAAAAGGATTGCAAAATATGCATGTTGATTGTACAATACAACACTAAAATTTTGTAAAACATATTAGATCAACTCCTTATCTTGCATTCTGACTTAAACACCACAAATACCTTAGTCATCATTCCTAGCCCTAGAAACAATTCAGTTTCCATAATAAGTATGATGCTTGAGGTCACAAGTATAAGAGAATGCTTAGTCTTGCTTAGTGGTATGATTTTCCTTATCATTTGGGCAAATTATATGTAAAATGATTTGATTTGTGATCTGAAACTATGATGAGTAAAGAGATAGTTGCCAAATAAAATGTTGGAAAATATGGATTTTAGGTCTGGGTCTCATGTGGTACGCATATGGTGATTAGTTGTGTACCGATAGGGGGAGTGTGCCCCCAGACTGACTTAAGGACTTCACTCATTGTCTGTTCATTTCGAACACAGTACAACCACATGTGCTAGTATGGGATAGCCCAAGCTTAGTAAATTATTTATGGTTTAGCCTTACATTTTGGTAGGCTGGAGCGTATGAGTTTGGATAACTCAGAGGAACTTCCTATTTGCCCCGACGTGGTAGTATAGGCGACTAAGTATGTCCAATACAACGATATTGTGCCACGTGGTGAGTTCCTGCCTTGTCCATCACCACGGTGTTAAGTTTACGGCGTGGGCCCGCCACTTAGCCTTAATTGTTACTTTGAAGACGTCATGGAGGGCTCGAGCGTCTACACCAAGGACACCATGGACGATCTGGATGACAAACTTGGGCAAGGTTTTATGTCGGCCGACGAGCTTGAAGAGGTTGATATAGGTCCAGGAGATAGGCCTAGGCCGACATATATTAGTAAAAATTTGTCTTCTCATTTTAGAACCAAGCTTATTGATTTATTGAAGGAATATAAAGATTGCTTTGCTTGGGAGTATTTTGAGATGCCAGGTCTTAGCCGATCGATTGTTGAACATCGACTCTCTATTAAACCAGGATATCGGCAATACAAGCAACCCCAAGGAGATTCAAAGCCGATATGTATGACACAATTAAAGCCGAAATTACTCTACTGTATGATGTTGGTTTTATTCGGCCATGCCAATATATTAAGCGGGTTTCTAACATAGTTCCAGTGATCAAGAAAAATGGAAAACTTAGGGTGCGCATCGACTTCCGAGACTTAAATAAGGCTATCCCTAAGGATGAGTACCCTATGCCAATAGCCGATTTGCTTGTTGATGCAGCCTCGTGGCACAAAATCATAAGTTTTATGGATGACAATGCTGGATACAATCATATTTTCATGGTGAGGAAGACATCCATAAGGCGCTTCCGGTGTCCAGTGCAATCAGCTCATATGAATGGGTTGTCATGACTTTTGGACTGAAGAATGCTAGAGCTACTTATCGAGGACCATGAATTACATTTTTCATGACTTAATCGGCTTCTTGGTCAAAATTTATATTGATGATGTGGTAGTCAAATCCAAGAAAGTTGAAGACCATATAGCCAATTTAAGGAATGTTTTGGAGAGAACTAAAAATATGGCCTGAAGATGAATTCCACTAAGTGTGCCTTTGGAGTATCATGGGCAATTTCTTGGTATTCTTGTTCATGAAAGGGGATTGAGGTGACACAGAGAAGCATCAATGCAATCAAGAGTATTCAACCTCCATAGGGCAAGAAGCACTGTAATCTTTGATCGGCAAGGTGAATTTCATTAGGCGTTTTATTGCCAATTTATCCGAGAAGATGGAGCCCTTTACACCTTTATGAAGGTTGAAAGCCAATCAAGAATTTACTTGGGGACAGAGCAGCAGTAAAGCTTTGGATAACATCAAAGATTATTTGAGCTCCCCTCTAGTTTGGTCCCTCCACAAAAGGGAGTGCCTTTCAAGTTATATTTATCTGCCGACGAGAAGTCTATCAGCTCAGTTTTGATCCAGGAGTTTGAAGCAAGGAGAAAGCAATATTTTATCTCAGTAGAAGGCTTTTGGATGCAGAAACAAGGTACTCTCCAGTGGAAAAGTTGTGCTTGTGCCTATATTTTTCTTGTACAAAGTTGAGGCATTACTTATTATCCAATGAGTGCACGATAATTTGCAAAACCAATGTAGTTAAGTTTATGCTATCGGCTCCAGTCCTAAAGGAAGTGTTAGAAAGTGGATTTTCACCTTAATGGAGTTCGACTTGAGATATCAAGCACCTAAAGCAGTTAAAGGACAGGTGTTGATGAGAAAATTCTCTCACGCGCTGGCCTGGGAGATCTGCTTAGCTCCAGTGCTGGTCCGTCCTTGGCTGCGTGTGATGATCTAGGCGTGCCAATTGGTTTGATCTGCTAACCAATAAGAAATAATAAACAGATACATGCATTAAGGTTAATGTTAGATCCTACTGGATCGGCTCAGGAAACCAACTCGCATATAATTGCCTTCTTGAAGCATATTTAAACTAAGTGACTATGATAGATCGGCTGTTCCGAGACAGTATGAATCACTTAACCTAAATATACATCAAGATAATAAATATATGTGTTTATGACCTAGCCGTTGTTGCAGGTCTAACGTGAATCGGCTAATACTCCAATACATCTTATAAAAAGATATCGATCTAACCTAAATGCGTTAAACCTAGATCAATCGGCTGTCGGCTGATGCCAATGGACTGATACTGGTTTAAGGCATTTAACCAGATCGAGATCTTAATATAAGAGGCAACTTTAATATATCTAATAGTAAATGAGGCTAAGAGATTATTAAAACAGGTAAGGCTGGCTGAAACCCCAACACTGCTAATCAAATAGTTCTAAATACTTCTAAAAGCGACTTAACAGATCATAGATGATGCAACATTAAGTACAAAAAGATAGTATTAGATCTATATAGACCGATGTAAACCCTTCAAGACGGTGGATACAACATATAACCTAATCCAACATCTAGATCTAGCTCTATTGGCTGCTGTCTCCCAAGAGAAACGAGCTGACGGCGAGATAGATCTAGATATTGTTCTAGATTATATGTCATATATGATAACTTGCGCAGTTTATAATATTAAACCTAGAGTGTCATGATGATGTAAGCACTAGATTCGACGGAATAAACCACTAATGACGAGAATTTACCTTATTTGGGGTTCGAATCGATGCGGCCGAAGCGGATCAAGAACTCGTCTAAAAAATAGGAGGCGATGCGCCGAAGTTGTATTGATGTATGATTGATATATTTTACAAGAGGTCTCGGGTCTTATTTATACCCAAGAATAACACTATTCGTGTAAGACACGGTTTCTATCTAATCTACTATTCAAAATACGACAACATCTTGGGATATAGTCCCATGTCGTATTACAAAAGAAAATATCTAAACAAAAACCCTATTTTACAGATACAATTGCCGTTACAGGACTTTATCCGCAATATCTTAATGAATATTTGAGAACCGAATCTTCCTTTCATCTCTAAGCTTCTTTATCGGAAACGGTTCCATCTCCTTCTCTGAATCGGAATCGGCTATCGACCGTCCCTGTCCGATTCGGCCTTAGCCGACTGGTCTTGCAGCTGATTTGATCGTGGCCGATGCAGCCTCTGTTTTCTCCGCAGATATTTTTCCAATCCGATTCTGCTATAATCTCGGCATGGACTTAGGGATTCGGTTACCAAATTTGGTCGTTAACACATGCCCCCAAGTGCGTGATAAGATAATATCGCGGATTTGCTGATTTTTCAAATTCCCGCGCACTTCTCGCCTAACTCGTTTTGGTGTCAAGAAATCTCTTTAAATAACACCGCCTTGCGCCGAAACAAGCCGCACCGTTATTTTCATCTCTCAAGCCCTACCCCCCAAAAAAACTCTTTGTCTCCTCGGTGATTCCGGCGACCCGAAGCAGAACCCCTCCGGCAATCTCCCCGCAGCAGCAATCTCCTACCTCAATGGCATCCTCGAGCACCCCTTCCGACGTGCCTCAACAGGTGTACCCCGAGGTAAGTCTCGTCGGCCATAGTTCTATTTTTCGCAATACAATCTTTTCACTTGTCGTGATTCCCCCGTTCTTTCCTACAATCTTGTAGCACCTTTCACACCAAATTGCCATTTCGGACCTCATCCATCCCGGCCAGTATCTACTAGGACCAGTCGGCAACCCAGACCCTAGTGAATTTATAAATGCTGAAACCAACCGGATCCCCTATAGGTTCTCATCCCCAGACTTGACATACTGGATCAGTGCTTTCAAGTCTTGGCCTTCAACGGATAAGTCTTGGCCAGCATGGTACCTTAGGATGTCAACTAGAATGCGATCCCACTGGATGGAGCTCGGCATAAACCAATGCTTGGAATTAACAATAGCCGATATGCCTAAGGATGAATCCCTCCTATCGGCTGCAATCTATTTTTGGTCCGATACTCTCAATGTCTTCATGTTTAGGCAAGGACCAATGACCCCAACACTGCTGGATGTAGCAATGATCACTGGATGTAGCAATGATCACTAGACATAACATCCACAGCCGACCTCAACAGTCTTCAAGTAAAATGCCAGCACAACTTCAAAACCAAAAGCATAGGGGGCTGGAGTGGTTTTATAGCAATGAACATGAAGGATGCACCGATATCCAAACGGGAACATGCAACCTTTCTCTTAATGTGGTTGGAAAAATTCGTCTTCTGTGGATCGAGTCGTGGACCAACCAGCAACTGGCAACATATAGCCGAAGCCCTAGTAAACAAAAAGCAGATCCCCCTAGAAAAGTACTTGCTTGGCTATGTATACCAAATGTTGAGCAACACATCGGCTAAACTAGCTTCAAAACAAGCCGTCAGCATAGGAGGGCCCTGGTGGCTACTACAGCTCTGGCTCAACCTTCATCTCTATCAGGTTGCCGAAAGGCCATCTCCACTTGAAGCCGATTTCCCTCTGCCGGAGCCACGAGTCGAAGACGATGAAGAAAGAACGACTCGGCGGTGTATGTCATATGGGGAGGCAGCTGCCACTTACCTCGGATCCAAATTAACAGCCGAGCAGTTCAAGAATTGGTTCGAACATCTATACAACGACTTTCCGAACACCTTGAAGATCCTGTTTGCCTACGAAAACTTTGATAGATTTGAACAACCAGACGATCTTTGGCTAGACGAGCTCAATTCCGAAAAGTACTCGAAGCCAAGGGAAATCTATATAACAGCCATTACCCCCTACATCCTCCCTGTCGTAATGTTATCAAGACTTATGAGTTTTATCACCCAATGGTAGCCGCAAGACTGTTAGTGATATGCCCTAGAGGCAACATGGAGATGTTAGATATCGTGGTCAATGTTTGTGTATAAATGAATAAAGTGTTATTCAGTTCCATGAATAGACATCTTGTATTGATCAATAAGTACGTGACTTATTTATGAGACTCTATATGTATGAATCTAGTTCTAAACGATCCCTGATCATATGTCATATTGTTGAAACAAATATGATTCTAAGATCAGCATGTTTATTGATTGATGATCATGTCTCATAGATCATGGTATGGAGATACCAAATCAATATACTTGGACGTGTGTTAGAGAACACATTGTTGGATAGACCCACCATGAGACACTAGAGGAATTAATGTGCCATTAGTTGGTCTCAGGTAGTGTTGGTACAAAGTCATTAGACCTGAGATCATCATGGATTCCAACATGTGTAGTAACCTACTTTGGGGCTACCAAACGCTATTCCGTAACTGGGTAGTTATAAAAGTAGTCTTCGGGTTTGCTATGAAACATGTAGTGGGATGTGAATGATCAAGATGGAATTTGCCCCTCCTTCGGACAGATATCTCTGGGCCCCTCGAGCTAATAGATTATGGAAGTGCATGGCCATGCCGAGTTGATTGAGGAGCCAATCAACAGACAGATAATCCAATACGGTTCGAGTGAATGGTTAAGCTATTGAAGGGATGGCACACACATATTGCCTATAGCTTAATTGGTATCGTGAGGCAAAGGGATTTGTGTACACATTACAGGTTCAAAGCCGATATTATATTCTTGTATACTATGGTGTCAATATGTGCTTGCTAGGCGTCGGCTTGTGATCGGGAGTTGGACTCGAGCCGACGGTCGGCTGAGTTGGACTCGAGCCGACGGCCGGCTGAGTTCGACTCGGGCCGAAACCGAGTATACCCGAACCTACGGGGTCGCGTGCTTAAGGAGATAAGAACATGCATTCATGTTGGACTCGGATACGGCTCGATCGGATAGGGATTCGATCGGATAGAGTCCTATGGGCTTACGAAGTCCGGCCGGCCAACTCTATGAGATTTGGATAGGATCCGATTCAAAATAGAGTCCCGATGGGCCTCTAGGCCCAACCGGCAACTCTATATAAAGGGGTGAGGGGTGCAGAGCTGCTGCATGCAATTGGAACCGAATCAATCTGATCACGCATGTCTTCAGAAGTCGGCGAGATCAATCTCCATGAAAATCCTCCCCACTTCCGAGCCAAACCCTAGCCTTGCATCTTGTGCTAGCACACGGTTGTTAGGCGTTCTGTCCCCAGACGTGTATATACCGGTAGAGATGCTGCTACGTTGGCGGTGCTATTCGTCGGCTACGAATCGGCTGTGGTGGAATCGGCCACGGTCGGGCGCATCGGAGCGAGGCGCGCTAGCACGGTCGGACGACTCGACGAATCGGCTACTCGGTGAATCGGCTGATTGGTGAGTCGGTTGTTCCCGGGGGTGGTTGTCGGCTTGCGGGAATCGTGTTGGCAAATCGGTGTCATCGCCCGGCCATTCGGATTGGATAGCTCTGATTGGCTAATCGCATTGCACTCTACTCAATCGGTAATGATCTATCGACCCTTACTTGCAAGTATTCCTGGTTTGCACGGTAGAAAATTTTTGTTGTTAGCTATCGTAGCTTCCGCGTAACCCTTCAGTGGTATCAGAGCTAATCTTGCTTAGTTCGGGTTTTAGATTAGATCTGGAACAATTTTCGCACACGGATTGATTAGATCAATCGGTTTTACGGGATCTGTAGAGGAGAGTAGATGGTAATAGCGTTCCTTGATAGTGTATCGGAACGGCGTAATGTGATTACGTCGAAGCAATATCTATAGAACTCGGTTTGAGTTGGGTTCGAGATAGCGTTCCTTGATAGTGTATCGGAACGGTATAATGTGATTATGCCGAAGCTGTCTCGTAGTCCGACCTTGTTTGCTGCCTCGTGCCTACGCACACCATCTCCCTTGATAGTGTATCGGGACGACATAATGTGATACGCCGATATGGTTTTCATAAGCGATTTCATAGATTGGATCTCCCGTCGTGTGCGCCCCCCTTATAGGTCGTCTCAATACCGTATCTCTGCGCACGCTTAAGGGGATAAGAACAGGCATTCGAGTTGGACTCGGATACGGCTCGATCGGATAGGGATCCAATCGGATAGAGTCCTATGGTCTTACGATGTATGGGCGGCCAACTCTATGAGATTCGGATGAGATCCGATTCAAAATAGACTCTGATCGGCCACTAGTCCCTGTAGGCCAACTCTATATAAAGGGGCGAGGGGTGGAGAGCTGCGACACATCAGTTGAATTGCATTGCGCCGAGATCAATCTCCACGGAAACCCTCCCCACTTTCGAGCCAAACCCTAGCCTTGCATCGCGTGCTAGCACACAGGTGTTCGGCGTTCTGTCCCCAGACGTGTGGATACCGGTAGGGGCGCTGCTACGTTGCGCGCTGTTGATCGGCTACGAATCGGCTGCAATCGGAGCGAGGCAACTGCGGTAGATCGGTGATGAGAACGCGATCGGATGAATCGGATCGGCTGCGACATCAGCGAATCGGCTGATTGGTGAATCGGCTTTCCCCAGGAATCGGCTGTCGGCTTGCGGGACTCGGTTGTCATCGGCCAACACAGTTCTAGATCGGATAGCCACGATTGGTCATTTCGCATATTCCAATCGGTAATGATCTATCGGTCCTTACTTGCAAGTGTTCTGGTTTGCACGGTAAAAAGTTTTGTTTTTCGGCTAGCGTAGCCTCCGCGTAACCCTTCAGTGGTATCAGAGCTAATCTTGCTTAGTTTGGGTTTTAGATTGGATCTGGAACAAGTTTTGCACACGGGTTGATTAGATCAATCGGTTTTACGGGATGTGTAGAGGTGCGTTAATGGTAATTGCGTTCCTTGATAGTGTATCGGAACGGCGTAATGTGATTACGTCGAAGCAATATCCATAGAACTCGGTTTGAGTTGGGTTCGAGATAGCATTCCTTGATAGTGTATCGGAACGGTATAATGTGATTATACCAAAGCTATCTCGTAGTCCGACTTTGTTTGCTGCCTCGCACCTACGCAAACCATCTCCCTTGATAGTGTATCGGGACAGCATAATGTGATTATGCCGATATGGTTTCCGTAAGCGATTTCATAGATTGGATCTATGAATTTCGTGTGGTGTTCCGGGACCACTGTGTGCGTACCCCCTTATAGGTTGTCTCGATGTCATTTCTCTGCGATAGGTAGAAACATTCTACGCCTAACTTGTTTTTGCAGAGAATGCTTTGAGATGGTATGGCCCTATTGTATGTATGAGATGCATGTGATGCGTGTAATATTCTTTCATATGTGCAATCCCTGTAATATTCTTTCATACGTGCAATGCTTGTAATATTCTTTCACGACCTATGTGTCGATGCAATCTTCAATTAGAGCTTCTATAGTAGTAGCTTAGTTTGAAGAAATCAAGCATTCGGCACTTGAAAGAACGGTGATGAAGATGGAGATCCTCTACACCGACATGGAGATGGAGATCACCATGTGAAGGGGGCCATGCTATTTCATTATGTGCTATTCTACTTGCTTTCATATGTGATATGTTTGTTTGATAGGATAGCATCCCTCGCAAAATTAAGTGGTAATGATGCCCTTCCAAATATTGCACCCGTCACCGTTATGCTCGTCAATGGTGGGTCTACCAAAGTAGAGTGTCATTCTCTATCATAACACGAGGGGGTATATGTCGACCATATACAGCAGGAGCATTTGGTTTACTTAACAAGGCTATCAAAACAGTTTTGGGCCTTGGGGCATAGGTTGGCGCCGGGGCATGGAGATGCCACACCAACAACAAGAGTCACATAGAGATGTAATTAGCAAGGTGTTGCTTACCGATGTTATTAATTTTCTAGTAGTGATGCCAAAGCTCACTAGAAATTAACAACATGTGGATCTTGACCCAATACGTAACCTAGAGGGAAGGTGTAAAATACGTAATGGGAGTCTTATGTTAAATTGTTTAACAAAAGACATAGCATAAACATTGTGCTAAACTTTGCTTTTTCTGTTGTAGAATAAATGACAGCTAATACTACACCCAGTACCTTTAATTTGCGATCTATTCTCAAAAAGGAAAAATTGAATGGAACAAACTTTATGGATTGGTATCGCAACTTGAGAATTGTTCTCAAACAAGAGCGCAAGGAGTACGTTCTTGAAGTACCCTATCCGGATGAGTTGCCTAATAATGTCACTGCTACTGCACGGAGGGCTTATGAGAAGCACACTAATGATTCCCTAGACATAAGCTGTCTCATGCTAGCTACAATGTCCTCTGAGCTTCAGAAGCAATATGAGAGCAGCGATGCTCATACTATTATTCAGGGACTGCGTGGCATGTTTGAGAAACAAGCAAGGGCCAAGAGGTTCAACACCTCAAAGTCCCTGTTTGCGTGCAGGCTTGTTGAGGGGAGTCCCGTCAGTCCGCATGTGATAAAAATGATTGGCTACATTGAGAGTTTGGAAAAACTAGGTTTCCCTTAGCCAAGAGTTGGCTACGATGTGATTCTCCAATCGCTCCCTCCGAGCTTCGAGCCATTCATATTGAATTATCACATGAACAAGTATGGATAAGACCTTGGCTGAATTGCATGGGATGCTAAAGACAGCTGAGGAGAGTATCCAGAAAAACGGTCATCATGTGATAATGATGCGAAGGCTAAGCACAAACCACCTGTCAAGAAACTTTGCACCAAGAGGAAATTAACTCCCGATGAGATCGCGAGTGCCTCCAATGCAAAGAAGGGCAAGAAGGGGGTCGGCGACATCAGATGTTGTTTGCTTCTATTGCAAGGAGACAGGTTATTGGAAAAGGAACTACAAGAAGTACATGGAGGATCTTAAAAAGAAACAAAGTGCGACTTACGCCGGTATTAATGTTATAGACATTAATCTTGCTACTTCACCTACCGACTCTTGGGTATTTGATACCGGATCGGTAGCTCATATTTGCAAATTGTTGTAGGGAATGAGAAGAAGTAGAGGCTTGAGAAGGGGCAAGGTGAACTGCGCGTCGGCAATGGAGCAAGCGTTGCTACGGTTCTTTGTCGGCACAGTACCACTTCATTTACCTTCAGGATTAGTTTTGGAATTAAATAATTGTTATTATGTTCCAACTCTATGTCAAAACGTTATTTCCGCTTCATGTTTGCAAGCGGAAGGATATGATTTTAGATCAATGGACAATGATTGTTCAGTTTATCTCAGAGATATGTTCTATTTTCATACTCCATTGGTAAATGAATTATACGTTTTGAATCTTGAAGCGTCTCCCATCTATAACATTAATACAGAGAGGCAACTCCCAAATGATACAAACCCGACGTTTATCTGGCATTGTCGCTTAGGCCATATAAATCAGAAACGCATGGAGAAGCTCCATAAGGATGGATTGCTTCACTCTTTTGATTTTGAATCATTTGAGACATGTGAATCTTGTTTACTTGGTAAGATGACAAAGGCACCTTTCACGGGACACAGTGAGAGAGCAAGTGACTTGTTGGCACTCATACATTCTGATGTATGTGGACCAATGAGCTCAACGGCCAGAGGTGGTTATCAGTACTTCATTACCTTTACCGATGACTTTAGTAGATATGGTTATTTCTACTTAATGAGACATAAGTCCGAATCCTTTGAAAAGTTTAAAGAATTCCAGAATGAAGTACAAAATCATTTAGGGAAAACAATCAAGTTTCTACGATCAGATCGTGGAGAGGAATACTTGAGCCAAGAGTTTGGTAATCATCTGAAAGATTGTGGAATTGTTCCACAGTTGACTCCGCCAGGAACTCCACAATGGAATGGGGTGTCCGAATGGAGAAATCACTCCTTGTTGGACATGGTGCGGTCCATGATGAACCGAAGTGATCTTCCGTTATCCTTCTGGTGATATGCTCTTGACACAGCTGTGTTCACACTAAATAGAGTTCCATCTAAGTCAGTTGAGAAGACACCATATGAGATATGGACATGGCGACCCCCTAGTTTGTCTTTTCTCAATGTTTGGGGATGTGAGGCTTATGTAAAACGTTTATAGTCCGACAATCTCACACCCAAATCTGACAAGTTCTTATTTGTGGGATATCCTAAAGAAACTAAGGGATAGTACTTTTATAATCGGGAACAAGGCAAAGTGTTTGTCGCCCGACATGGTGTCTTCTTGGAGAAAGAGTTTCTTTCAAGAAGGGTTAGTGGGAGCAGGGTGCATCTTGAAGAAGTTCAAGAAACACCAGAAAATGTTTCAGCAACCACAGAACCACAATAGGAGGAGCAAAGTGTTGCGCCACCAGTTGTAGATACACCAGCCCCACGGAGGTCTGAAAGATCACGTCGTGTGCCTGACAGGTACACAGGTGCGGAACAACGTGATATATTGTTGTTGGACAACGATGAGCCTAAGACCTATGAGGAAGCGATGGTGGGACCCGATTCCAACAAGTGGCTTGGAGACGGTTCAAACGCGAGGAATTTAATAGTGGCTCACCGGAGTGAGTAGAATCAACGGCAGCGTCCTGTGGCGGCGGTCGGCCGGCGTCGAGGGAAGCGGAGGCTGATCTCCCTCCTCAGTGCGCCATTCGTTGGGATTCTTGAGGGGAAACATTGAGGAAGTTGGGGCGAAGATGGTGGCACAGTGGCATGGCTTGTCTCGGCCTACGTCTCCCGGAACGACGTCGATGGTGCGGCGACAACACTCGGTGCGTACTCCGGTCTCCGGTGGAGCGCGTTGGTGTTCCCGCGACTACAATGGAGGAATCAAAATGAGGCAAAAAGCAAGAATGCTCGACATTGTGTGCCTAGAACAGAATGCGAGAGAAAAAAAGATGACCGAGGCTCCCTGGCGACGGCGACCTTTGTCTTTCTTGCAGCCGGCGATGAAGAAGAGGGGAGAACGGTGAAACTGTGGCTTCCTCTCTCGGTTTGCTTGGCTCCGTGTTAGAGAGTGAGGCTGGGCGATCGAGGCGGAAAGGTTTTGTGCGACGAAGAGGAAGAACGCGGCGTCGACACCTCAAGGCCACGAGATGTCGTTCCTCTGCCGTGGTCGTCTCGCGCCCAGTGATCTTCGGCGGTGAGAAAGAAAGGTTCCGAGGGAAAACTAGCTTGTAGGCGCTGCCAGGTGGGTCTGTCCGTGGTGCTCAATATCAAAGTGAGGGGTAAGGGTAATTCTCTATGCGCAATCGAATTTGGAGGCAATTTTCGAATTATTTTCCCATGTCTCACTTTGCAGCTCCATAACTCCTTGTGTGAGTTAGGTAAATTGATGAGAATTTTCCTGTAGATAGGAGAGTAGATATAGAACCCATTTTCTTTTGTTTCACTCAAAGATCCCTCATGGTTTGCTCACAGGAATTCAACAAATATTTGGTATTTTAAATCTTGTTTGAATTTTTAGAGGGTTCAACAGTCAATAAGAATTCTAGAAAAATTATATTTAATTATGGTATTTAACCTAGTATTTGAATAAATTATCTCCTATAAAACTTTATGAGCACTTTAATTCACTTTTGGGTGAGACTTGGTTCTAGCTGATTAGGATTTATTAATTTGCCCATTATAGTACTGTTTTGTTTAATTTGCTTCGGGCATCAAACCTAACCATTTAATTGTTCAAAAATTATATTTGGGTTGTTCACAACTTTTAGAACCTACACAATTTTTTTCTCTTGATTTTATCTTGTCTGCATAAACCTAGAAAAATCTGGGAAGCCTCTCTTTGTTTAGGCGTCCCTTCTATGTACATGTTTCTAATTTGGTTATAGGGTTCCCAATAAATTTCCTTAGGCTGAGGAGAGCCACCTATAATGAGATAAGGGTTCAAAAATCTAAATGCACAAAGGACTCTTTTACCAAAAGATGTATTATGCAGATGCACGCTTACTGATGTAAATGGATCCATGTTCAAGTTGGAAAGGTTTTATTTCATTCTGAAATGTTAAGTCATGCATTGGGTTTAAAATACTTCCCTAAATTAGAAACAAAAATTTTTGGGTCAGGATATTGGAGATCTCTACTCCTAGCTTTGTCTTGAGAGGATTTTACATGACCCTAGGATTTGGGTATGTGACAACTCTATCCCCCTTAAAGGAAATCTCGTCCCCGATATTTCGGTTAAGATATGGTTGGATGGTTTGCCAGGTAATTGGGTTTTGTCAAATCCAGGCTTTCGCATCACTCGGACGAGGGATAAAACGTCTGCTTAGGATGACAAAGTCTCATTTTTTGTTTTCTAAGCGAAGGTTTACGTATTGTCCTTACGATCCTTTGTCTCTGATAACGTTATTACACTCTTTTGTCCTTTCTAAAACCTATTTAGGTACCCTAGATCCTGCAGTTCGCTATAATCTAATATCCCTGCAAGGGAATCTTTGGGCGCGAGTCACTTTGCTACTTAAAAGGAGAAGAGGTGAGGAAAAATGGCTTGTCCTTCACACTTGCTCTGTATAGCGAGCTCGAGGAAAGTGGTGTCCACGTAGCTTTAGAGGGAATGGAGGGTGAGGCCAGCAATGGAGGTGGAGCAAAACGAGGGGATGCCAACAAAAGCGGTCTTGGTCGACAATGTGGGCTTGCAGTCGTAGATCCTTAGATAGAAAAGGAGGTTCTCTCGACACCTCAGCGAATGGATGATTCCATTGCTGGAAAGGATGTTCAGGTAATGATGAGGCCGAAACACTTTGGCTTGGAGAAGTTCTTTCTGGTGGAAATAATCACTGCTTGGCGATGGGTATGGGCAAAGGTACGGTATGTCGGAGTGGCATTTCGCATTTTCCTGGCTTGGGTACTATATCCACTGGTTTTTGTTTGGAGGCTGTGGCGAGATGCGACAGAGGACGGTTAACAGGATTATCTTTGTGAGGCAGTTTGCCTTCTCATCGTTCTGGTGCCTCTTGTCTTCCTTTATTTCCTAGGGTTGCTGATATATTAGGTAGTCTGTGGCTGGTCCCTGGAATCTATACTTTTATATGTAAATCTGGTGGGTATCGGCCAGATTCTTCTGTTTCCTTTTGTACTGTGAGCACAACAAGTTTTTGGTAGGGATGTGTGCTCAGGTGGTTTGGATTTGTTCTTTTGTCGGGTAGGTGGTTGGTCGGCATTTGTTCTTTTAGCAACTCAGCAAAAGTTGCACAGTAAAGCATGTCGAGAGAGCGAACAAATCCTGCTAATTGGAGATACGGAGTGTGCAGGCCTATTTCTAGCTCCGATAGGCCTGGGTAGGTAGTGTCTTCGGCCTCCTCCGCTAAAGATGGTATATAGTAGTAGAATTCCTCCCATTCGGGTAGTTCACCACGTAGGCGAGTAATGGCAACATAAGCGCAATTTTGCATGGCAGAGTTACTATCCCATCCATAACCGGCATACTAGCGATCTCTCTCACATGGGGTTCTATCCTTGATGCTTACACGAGCCATCACCGCCGTCTGAGAAGTCCCGATGGTCTTGTTGAGGACGTGGTACTCCGGTGGATAGGTGAAGCGGGCGCGTTGCAGCATTATCCAGAGCATATGTTAGGTTGAATTTTGGGTGTAACCGCGGCTGTAGTAGAATGGAGTATACATGGTAGCCATCTACAAGAAATAATCAAAACATATATTGTTAGGAAACTCCGTATAGTATCCATGGATTATCTAAGTTCTTGACCAGATATGGTTATTCCTTATTTCCACAAAGTTTAAGATGTAGTCTTCAGGTCCCGATCCCGTTTGGGAAAAGTTGTGCCATTGGATTGTACTATCTCCCTTAAAATTTTAAGGCTTTTGGCTAGGAAAGCATTTGTGATTCTTGTGATGACGGGGCTGCACTAAAGAGAATGGTTTGGGCAAGAGCCGAGGTGCTGGAAATCATGATCTTACTATACCTACGGGTCTCTTTGAGGTATATCCCAGAGGTACAAAATTAAGGCAAAAATCATGGTGATAGGTACACAAGTTTGGGATCTTCCTTAGGAAAATCATAATTTTACCACCTATAGTTTTGTCTGTACAAATTTAGCAACCTACGGTATACTGGGTCTCAGCCCTCTGTCCTCCTGATATATATGAGTTTTAGGGCATGTTGCATGGATTCAAAAATTCCAACAAAATTCGTGGGGCTTCCTGAGCATATATAGGAGCTACTGGTGAAATTTGAACATTTTTTCTGGTACGGTTTGACCTATAAAAAAAGAGGAAATGTGCTGTCTACAGCTTTCCAGAATGGGGTTAGGCTAACAAATCGATCTGTTTCACTATGATGAAGGGGTCTAAAAATTATGCAAAAATTCGTGAGAGTTACTTGGTTAGTCTACATGCTCCCTGTAAAAATTCCCAGGTTTATCATCCACGGTTTAGCCTATGCAAAATTTTCAATAAGACTGACTCAAGATTCCAGAAAAAGAACGATCGACACAAAAGGAAACATTACACAAGTCTTATGGTGTCTAAATTTATTACCTTTTAAATGCATTAGGTTAGAGTGGTCCAGAGTCTTTATGAATTTTGGGTAGTCTGTCTAGGCAAACAATCTAAGGTTTAAGCATCACGAATTATATTCTATTCCAAACTACCCGTTTTAGCCCATATCGGTAAAATTTTGAAAAGTTGAGAGAGAGGAGCTCAAAATCCATCCAAAATCCTTTTTGGTACAGAGATAACATGAAAAGATAGAATCCTATCATGTCTATCAATTTTATGTTTTAGCAATCCCATTTCAAAACCCATATATTAGAGGCTATTTCTAACCCAATAATTTGCAAACCTGATCTAGTACATAGGACAGTTTGCAAAGGAATTTCAAAGTCCTTTTGAAAGCTCTTTGGTATTGATTTGCTGTTATAATTAAGTGTTTTCAAACTCCTTTTCATAAAAACACTAACTTTCGAAGGTTTCGGTCCTATAGAGCAAGACAAAAGTTTTTAAAACTTAAAGCGAGATATAGAGAAGATTAAGAAGATTAATCTCTAAAGAGGGATGAGATATAAGATTGAATAGGGTTTTCACAAATACTTCATAGCGAGAGCGAAGCCCTCAAAATAATTTTGAGAATCCATTCTAAACGACCAACTTAAGGGGCTCTTATACGTATTTGCTCGATAGCATGTCTTGTCGGAGACGCCCGAACCTTCTATTTTAGCATGCCTTGTCGGAGACGCCCGGACCTTCTATTTTAGCATGCCTTGTCGGAGACGCCTGAGACCTTCTATTTATGTTTGCACGATGAGATGAAATGCTTCAGCTCATCTAACAAACAAAACAGAACATCCGACGTCTCGAGAGAGGGATAAGTGAGACATTCTTGGGCCTTTAGCCACCAGTCAACTTCACTGAAGTGTACCGTCAAACCACTCGAAGGTGGTGTTGACGAGAAAAATCAACACATCGGCCTGGGAGATCTGCTTAGCTCCAGTGCAGGTCCTAGAATAGGCGAAACGCGGGCGTGCTAGTCGGTTTGATCTTGCTCTGACAAGTCATGTAAAATACGTCGGCCGATAGTCCAATACCCAAAAACTAACTGATCGGCTGATAAACCGATGGTGCAATTCCAGCCGAGGCCGATGCCAGCCGATGGTGTTAGGGTTTGAATCCATCGGCCGTGTGTTGAACAAATATTTATGTAAAGGCGATCGGCCGATGATAACATGACGATATAGCAATGTAATATAGCGCAAAGCAATCACATGATAAAATAAACACTGATTCAAAGATTAAAGCACACATCGGCTGGAAGTCCGATGTCATTAAATCCAGATGGTTAAATATTCAATGAAGCCTCTGCTGCAATCGGCTATATCCAACTTGTGTATATTCCTTGCAAGCCGATGCAATACCCAGATAGCTCATCGGCTGAAACCCCGATGAAACCCCTAGTGGCAGTCAACAGGCAGGCTAGAGATTACGGTTCTAATCATGACTTAGTAGATCAAACTGATGCAGCACTAAGTATGAAAAGAAAAGCAATATCTAGACAATCAAGCCCTTGGCTGATTTTCAGGGTGGTAGATGTCTAAGTTAATCTAATCTAATATAACGATTTAGCCGGTATCGGCAGAAACCCTAAAACGAGAGACAACCGATAGAGCCAAATCGAGATATTAAAATTAGATGCAACGAGACATATGATAAATAATTAGACAAAGATATCAACCAGAATCGAAGCAATCCAAGAGGTCGAATGTCGATGCAGCCTTGGACGACGCCAACGTAGCCAATACGATTGCACGAGCCGGCGCGACCTTGGACTTACCCCTTCGCCGGAAATCAAAGCCGATGCAGCCCCACGTCGGGCGCCAAGTTCCTCCGGATGACAAAGTAGAACAGATAAAAGAAAGGTGGCGATGCGCCGAATTGTATTGATCGAGAGATGATTTACATGAACCCAGGGCTTACATATTTATACCCGTGGGATGACAAAGATCCTAACATACTACAAAACAGACTTTCCTAAAGATAAAACATGAAACTAACAACCTCTTCCTAATTAATAGATACAAGTCGTATCCTCCCTGGACTCGGTTTCTTCTGGATAAGATCTTCTCAAACCGAATCTAACAAGAACCCGACTGCTAGAAATATGGACCCTCCATCGGCTGTCGCAAAACTCTCAGCCGATTCTGCTTCGAGCTGATACTAACCCTTAGCCGATAAGGACTTCGGGGCTTACCAAATTTTGGCGTTAACAGGTGGTGACCAGATGTGTTACACACACTCAGGAGACTTGACAAAATGGCTAAAGATCTACAATATCTCGATTATTCCTAACTCATACTTATGTGAATCTAGCTCCCAGGATGTGCGCTAGATCCACACTTTCACCACAAGCATGAATATACATAGTGAATACACTTAAATTGAACAGAACTTAAAGGATTACAACAATTAGATAAGTACATAGGCCGACCGGCCAAATAAATATATAATAGTATAGCTAACAGCGGTGGCTTAACTACCCATACCACAAGCACACCGACTAGGGGTTTACCCCGTTAAGTTCTTTCCCTAGAAGAAGCGAATCAGATACCCGCATCACTCAAGGACTAAGTCTAAACCTTAAACAAAATAGATATTCCAATCGACAAGAGTCACTATATTAACAATGTAATGACTGGCAAGCAGAAATCAAGCCTGACCTACTACATCATTGGCATATATTCAAGGAATGGCTATTTGAGAGGTTAAATTTCAGCAAAAAGCAAGTTTTGTTTCGAGAATACTTTTGCAGAAGAGTTGATGCTTCAATTAACAAAGACAAGTTTTAGTTTTCATCATTAACCTCATTATGGTTCCATCATAACATTACCTTGTCATCTTCCATGAAACTCTCTGTGTTTACAAAGTGCGAACAAAGCACTCCTCACAAAATCTCAATCTAAACTTGAAACCCTAACTCAAGAAACTCTAAAACTTGAACTCAAAAGCGATACAGAGAGGCCTCCCCTCACTATTTATACACAAAATCCGCAGCCAAGAGCCACGAATCCAACTCATACAAGAAGCCCTAATCCACTAGGAAACCTTCTCGTACAAGAAACAAACTATACATAAACCAACCGTAACAATCCCGGTTTTCCTAAAACCGAAATTCCACTTTCCATACGCAACAATATCTCCATTGTATGCCATATGGAAACTTTCCAATCATGTGCACTAATCTCTACCCTTCAGCATCCCGCATGATCCCCATCTCGGACGTCACCTTATCTCCAAGTTGACTCCGACTCGATCACCGGCAACACTTTCCCGAGGCGTAAAGAATACCTGCACACAATTAAATAAAGAATACCATATCCAAGCACAAGCTATCCAAACTTGACTTATTGTTAGCATAAACAACCAGACACGTGCATAGGAACACGAAACTTCCATGTATGTATAAGGAAACAAACCGAAACCAAAATTGAAACGCAATCGGCAACCAGTCGGACTGGCTCGGCCGGTCTGACCGCAGGCAACTGCCCGGTCTGACCGCCGAAACACCTCCGGTCAGACCGACAGACCACGCCCGGTCAGACCGGCTGTGGCAGCCGACTGAACACTGTTCATCGTCCGAAAATTCAACTCTTTCAAAATCAAAACACTCAAACCAATAAATCCCAAATAACCAATTGTTCATCATCCAAAGAAGAATCAAACACACACTTTGATTTTACAATCTCCCCTTGTTGAACACATTGGCAAACAAAATAAAAGAGTTGTTTTGGTGTTTGAAAAGTTAAAAACAAAAATGGTAAAAAGCATTTGAGAGCTCAAAAATCAAAGAAAATTTCTCCCCCTTTTTAAAAGAAAGAAAATCCTTTGACCCCTTAAAAAAACTTGCAAATTCTATTCTTGTGCACTTTTTATGCAAATGTTCTCCCAAACAACATTATTTTCTCCCCCTTTTGACAATGAATTCATCAAGCATAGGAATTATGTTTATAAATGTTTAAGAGCTTAGCACCATACATAAAGCAAGTCAAGTCATGTGTTGCAATAATAAGAAGATAAATTTATCAATTAGATAGCAAATATGCATTAAAGTGTAATCATGAATCAAATATTTTATAATTAAGAGCAATAACACAATAAAAATTCATGGATTTCAATGATTTATAATGTAACATCTTTACAAGCACATAGGTTGAAAGATAAACCCAAATATATATACCTATTGCAATCTTTATTCTTTCTCAAATATACCTTTTTGCACATATAATTCAAGAGAAAAACTTTTCATATTGATTTGAGCCATATTTGTTGCTCATATTTTTCTCTCAATTATTCAGTACGTCCTTGTCGTCAAGGCTGTTTCCAAGGATTCGGTACTCATTATTTTTGCTCACATCGAATACGTCCTTGTCGTCAAGGTGTTTCCAAGGATTCGGTATTTATTTTTTTCTCTCATAGATAATTTTTATTCTCTTTTCCACAATGAGCAATTGTAAGTAATTTGAGGAATAGTAAAGCAACATAATATATATATAAGTATTTAAAATCCAACACAAGTACGAGTATCAACATTGCATATTTCTTTAATTCAAGTATTGTGTTAAAGTGTCATGCCTTATTTCTCTTAAATATAAAATCTAGATCACATAAAAATATTAGAATACATATAAGCTATGCTAGTGACAAATAAATCTTCATAATATTGCTAGCATGCACATGGTCAACAATATGTATGGATAAAGCTCTCCTTTTTTAATTTATTTTAATCATGTAGCTTGATAAATCAAAGAGCACAAAAACTCCCCCTCAAAACATGCCAAAAGGATGAATGATTTCTAATTCCCCTCGAAGAAAAGCAAAGCGAGAAGAATCCAATGATTTTGTAAAAATATCGGCAAGTTGCAACTTTGTATCCAAAAATTTCAATTCAACATCTTTGTTCTCAACATGATCTCGCAAGAAGTGAAAACGAATATCAATGTGTTTGGTGCGTGTGTTGAACAGGATTCTTAGCAATGTTAATGGCACTTGTATTATCACAATAAAGAGGCACATTTTCAAAAACAAGTCCATAATCTTTTAAAGTAGAAATCAGCCAAAGAATCGTGAACAACAACTAGCGGCAACAACATATTCAGATTCGGTGGATTGAGCTACACTAGGCTGTTTCCTAGAAGACCATGCAATCAATGAAGTTCCAAGAAAATGACATGTTCCACTAGTACTTTTTCTATCAATTCTACAACCCGCAAAATCAGCATCGAATAACCACTTAAGCAAAGAGAAGATGAAGTTGAATACCGAATACCAAACTCAAGTGTATGACTCAAATACCTCATGATGCGCTTGACCGCTTGATGATGAGACGCACGTGGAGAAGCTTGAAAGCGCGCACACAAACACACAGCAAATTGTATGTCTGGTCTAGAAGCGATTAGATACAACAAAGATCCAATCATGCTTCTATACTCCTTTTGATCCACGACTTCACCATCTTCGTCGGGATCAAGAACGAGTAGATCCAATGGGTGTAGAGATTGGCTTGCAACTCTCCATCTTGAACTGCGCAAAAGATCTTTGGTGTACTTTGTTTGATGAATGAACGTACCTTGAGGTGTTTGCTTGATTTGTAAACCCAAGAAGTACGACGACTCACCCATCATACTCATCTCAAACTCCCTACGCATAGTCTCGGCAAATTCTACAACCAAAGAGTGAGTTGAACAACCAAAGATGATATCATCAACATATATCGAACGAAAAGTTGATTTTCACCATGCTTAAGAACAAAAACGTTTTATCAATTTTTCCCATTTGAAAACCTTTTCAAGCAAAAAGTTCTTAAGTCTGTCATACCATGCTCTAGGTGCTTGTTTCAAACCATATAAAGCTTTTGAAAGTTTAAAAACATGGTTGGGAAAATCAGGATTTTCAAAACCCGGTGGTTGTCTAACATAAACTTCCTCTGAATAAAGCCATTTAAAAAGCACTTTTAACATCCATTTGAAACAATTTAAAACCTTTAGAACGCAAAAAGCTAGCAAAAGCCTAATTGCCTCAATCCTAGCAACGGGAGCAAAAGTTTCATCAAAATCCAAACCCTCCACTGAGTATAACCCTGAGCAACTAGTCTAGCCTTATTGCGAACAATCAAACCATCCTCATTTTGTTTATTTTTGAAAACCCACTTGGTTCCAATAACATTATGTCCAGAAGGAGGTTCAACTAAAGACCAAACTTTATTTCTTTCAAAATTTTCAAGTTCTTCATGCATGGCGTTAATCCACGATTCATCGGTTAATGCATGAGTAACACTTTGGGTTCAAAAGAAGCAACAAAAGCGAGAATTCGCGAGTCATGCGCGGTTACCTTAGATCTCGTTGTCCGCTCATTTAAATTACCTATTATTTGTACGGCGGATGTCGTCGCTGAATGTGCAAGGGTGCGGTGTTCTCGAAGTTGCTTCACGTTACGGTGCTTCCTCGAAGAATCTTCTTGATTGGAATCGACGGAGTCCGAAGAAGTCGGCCCTCGCCGGTCGAGGGTCTCGGTCGGCCCGACCGGCAGCCTCCTCCGGTCCGACCGATGGCACCTGGCCGGTCTGACCGGGCAAGTCGACCTCATCGTCGTCGTCGTCGCTTTCGTCTTCAAAGATTCGACCAAACTCCCCACGATCCCGTGGTGTGTACGAAAAATGTGGTCTAGTAGGGACTAGCCTTATCAAAAGTGACTTCGCAAGTCTCAACAATTTTGTTAGTCTCCAAAAGAAGTACACGATAGCCACGAGTGTGTGCGGGATAACCAAGAAATAAACCATCAATTGAACGTGATTCAAACTTATCCAAATTTCCAGATTTTAACACAAAGCACTTGCAACCAAAAACACGCAAATGTGAAACTTTGGGTGACGACCAAAACGAAGCTCATAAGGAGTTTTGCCAAGTTTAGAACGCAAGAAAATGCGATTTGAAACATAGCAAGCGAGTGTTAATAGCTTCGGCCCAAAATTTTCTAGGTGTGTGATATTCATCTATCATTGTCCTAGCCATTTCAACCAAAGAACGATTTTTCTTTCGACAACACCATTTTGTTGAGGAACACGTGGAGAAGAAAATTGATGTTCAATTCCTTTTCAACACAAAAATGTTCAAAAGATGCATTTTTAAATTCACCACCATTATCACTTCTAATTGTTTTCAAAGAGTTGGGAATTTCACAATTCAAGCGAAGAAAAAGACTTCGAAAGTGTCCAAAGGCCTCGTCCTTAGTTGCCATGAAGAAAACCCAAGAATATCGAGAAAAATCGTCAACAATAACTAACACATACCATTTTCCTCCAACAGATTGCACTCTAGCTGGACCAACGGTGTCCATATGTAAAAGCTGTCCCGGTGCATCCGTTATCACAGAAAGAATTGGTGTGTGAGAAGAAGCAACCATTTTACCATGACGACATGGTGCACAAACCAAATCAAGATCCTTTTTGAGTTTTGGCAAACCACGAACAAGATCCAAAAACCACTTAAACGAGTCAAATGATCAAATCCAACATGACCAAGTCTACGATGCCGAACATCAAATTTTTGTTGAATTTTGCAACTAAACAAGTAACAATGGGAGAAACAGGGTTTTCAAAATCAGCTTTAAAAACTCTCCCATAACGAGAAATGTTCAAAACAGAATCACCACAAGAGTCAAATATTTTACTTCCAGTTTTCTTGAAATGAACTTCAAAGTTTTCATCAACAATTTGTGAAACTGAAAGTAAATTGTATTTTAAATCTTCTACCAAAGCTACCTCTTTTAATTCGAACTTGTCACTTACCTTGACGGATCCGGTAGCGATAACGACACTTGTTGAAGCATCCCCAAAGATTATTGATTCCGTCTTGGATGCCAACTTGAGGGAGGAGAACCACTTCTTATCACCGGTCATGTGTCGCGAACAACCGGAGTCAATGATCCACACGTTCTCCTTCCTCGCCAGAAAAGCCTACAAAACAAAGGATGTCGAGGCCTCGATCATGGGGTTAGTTAAAAGAAACTTAGGAATCCAGATCTTGAGACACATGACCGATAGATCCAATAGGCACAAAACCACGAGAAAAAACAATTTTGGAATTTTCGAAAGATTCCTTCGGGCCGGTCGACCGCTGCGGTGCCGGTTTGGCGGCGCCATCGCCGGTCGGCCAGAGGCGTGCCGTCGGTCCGACCGGGTGCAGGCTTGTCGGCGGTGGACCAAGCTATGTCGACCGGCCTTCCCGAGGAAAACCGATTTTTGCCACTTTGATTTTGCAAAATTATTTTCTCTTTCCTTTTTCTATTTTCGTGCTAATCTAAAACAAAAACCAACAAGATGACCATCTTTACCACAAAAAGAGCAAGAAAACATTTCTTTAGTAACGAGATGGTTTTGAAGAATTAGGTTTAGTTTCTTTTAGACAAACGAGAAAGAGAGACAAATTTCAATGAGACTTGAAAAGTTGTTTTCATGGTATTAGGTTTTGTCAAGATTTCACCGTTTTCAGTTATTCCTAAAACATTTGGAGGATTTTTGGTGAAATAATCATGAGAATCAAAACCTATTCCCTTATTGTCGCTACACACTTTTGATTTGTCCAAAATCATGTTAAGTTGTTTCTTACCATCGGAAAATTTTTGCAAAGAACTTTTCGAGTAAGAAACTTCTTTTCCAAGATTAACACAATTTTCACAATCAATTAAAACATCTTTGCCTTTGCGACATTTAGAGCAAGAAGCTACCTCATCTTGTTTAACTATTTCTTCCATGTGCTTAACACGAGCTAAAGCATCTTTTAGTTTCAATTCATTAGCATCACAAGTTAAACAAGATTTAGAAGCTAAAACTTGAGAATTATTGACATCTCTAATTTTTGAAATTTCCAGCATTAAAACCTCACAATTTTTGCTATTATCATCATTGGGAATAAGAGATTTCAATCTAGCAATTTCAGTATTTAAAGATTCAATTACAAATTCTTGTTTTTTAAACATTTTCTCACATTTTTTATTCTTAGCACTTAAAACAAGAATTGCATCTTCAAGTGAGCTTACCTCATTTTCTTCATCTCCATGCGTCATGAGACAGACGCCGGAGATGTTCTTGCCCTTCTCCTCCTCTTCGTCGAGTCTATGTATGTGAGTGGCTCAAAAGCGGCATAGACTTGACTCAGCACATTCTTGATCATCTCCTTGGAGCGCCTACCCTTGGGTTTGTCATCCTTTGTCTTCTCGGCGCTCTTGTCCTCCTTCCTCCTCCCAAGCTTGGGGCGGTTGGAGCGGATGTGATCCAAGGCGCCGCATTCAAAGCAACGCATTGGTCCTCCTTTCTTCCTAAACCTAACTCGTTCATAGCTCGGAAAGCTTGTTAGTAGCAAGAGCCAAGTCCTCCTCCTCGAATTGCTCGAGTTGTTCATCGGACATGGCGTTAATCAAAGCAAGAGCATTTGAAGATGATGAAGAAGCAACATACGAAGAAGTCGAAGGAGAAATCAAAGCACTTGACTTAGAATCCGTTTTTGAGAAAGAATATTCATCTCATGAGTTTTGAGTTTTGTATAAAGCGAATCCAAAGTCAAATTTGCCATGTTAACGATTCTTGAATAGAAGTCACTTTCATCTCCCAACAGACATGTCAAGACCATTTAAAAAGTGACGAGAAATCTCGATGTGGATAATTAGTGTCATAAGAAAAATCAACGATCCAAGATTGCTCAAGATTTTATTAAACCTACCAAGATAGTCATCCAAAGCTTGGAAGGTTTCATCTCAAATTTTATATATTCCTTTTTAAAAGATCTCGACGAAGTTCTTTTATGTTTGTAGCTCCTTGATGAAAGTTTTTCAAAGCGTTCCAAATTTCATTAGCGGTTTGAAGATGAGAAACACGATCAAAATCAGAACGCGAAATTCCATTCAACAAAATGTTTCGAGCTTTGCAATTGTTATTAAACTCAGTTTTCAAAGCATCGGTATTAATAGCATCGGGTATGGTGTAGGGAAGCGCAACCTTTTGCCACACATCATAGTCTTGAGCCATGATGTAAGATTGCATCTTACTACACCAATACGCAAAATCGGTGCCATCAAAAACATGCGGTTTTGTTGAAAATTTATCCGACATGATGAAAAACTTTAGATCAAAGAAAATCCAAAGCGAAAAACGTGGCTCGATACCACTTGTAGGATCGAATGCCCAAATAAAAGCCAACCAGAGGGGGTGAATGGTTGAGTACCCCAAAAATAAAGTTTTAGCGGAAATAAAACTTTACCTGTTTTCGAAGTCCGGTCGACCGCGGTGTCCAACCGGTCGGCCAGGTGCTATTGGCCGTCGACCGCTGATGGCCTTCGGTGTGACCGCCAGCCGATCGCCTCGGCCGATTTGCTGTAGTAGCCGATGCCGATGAAGACCAATGCGCTCCGGTCTGACCGCCAATGTACTCGCGGTCTAACCGGAAAGAAGGCGCGGTCTGACCGCCGTATCAACTGCGGTCTGACCGGTTAGCAGATCCGAAAAACGCCGCCGCACCGAGGAAGAAGTAGACACAAAGAACTATCAAGAAAATTGATCTTTATTGAAACTCTCTATGTTTACAAAGTGCAAACAAAGCACTCCTCACAAAATCTCAATCTAAACTTGAAACCCTAACTCAAGAAACTCTAAAACTTGAACTCAAAAGCGATACAGAGAGGCCACGCCTCCCCTAACTATTTATACACAAAATCCGCAGCCAAGAGCCACGAATCCAACTCATACAAGAAGCCCTAATCCACTAGGAAACCTTCTCATACAAGAAACAAACTATACATAAACCAACCGTAACAATCCCGGTTTTTCCAAAACTGAAATTTTGCTTTCCATACGCAACAATATCTCCATTGTATGCCATATGGAAACTTTCCAATCATGTGCACTAATCTCTACCCTTCAGCATCCCGCATGATCCCCATCTCGGACGTCACCTTATCTCCAAGTTGACTCCGGACTCGATCACGGCAACACTTTCCAGGCGTAAAGAATACACGCACACAATTAAATAAAGAATACCATATCCGAGCACAAGCTATCCAAACTTGACTTATTGTTAGCATAAACAACCGGACACGTGCATAGGAACACGAAACTTCCATGTATGTATAAGGAAACAAACAGAAACCAAAACCGAAACGAAATCGGCAACCAGTCGGACTGGCTCGGCCGGTCTGACCGCAGGCAACTGCCCGGTCTGACCGCCGAAACACGTTCAGTCAGACAGAACACGCCCGGTCAGACCGGCTATGGCGCCCGAACAACACATTCCTCGTCCGAAAATTCAACTCTTTCAAAATCAAAACACTCAAACCAATATATCCCAAATAACCAATTGTTCATCATCCAAAGAAGAATCAAACGGACACTTTGATTTTACACCATGACAACAAGTCTCATTACAAATATATATGGTAACTATCACTCTTACATAACTCAAAACAGTTTTGCTAAAAACGCATGAATACATCTTTGAAACAATTGAGTCTATACTCATGACACTTCACCAAAGCGCTCTTGACCATGAGCACAGCTAATCGATTAGTTTTAATGACTCTGCAGAGTTTGTATAGCTTTACCCACATGAAGTGAATTGCTCTAGTTTATTCGGTACCCGTCGGTACCACCATATCTACACTTTGAGTATAGCCTAGAGGTCACCACGAAGTCTTTACACTACTTAGTCTCTAGCCTTGCACCAGCATGATATGTGTTTCCTCCATCCTTGGTCATACTGGAAATGTGACCTAGAACTATTAAGTGGAGGGCCCATGCCTTAACTTAACGCCGTGGTGGCGAACACGACAGGAACCCACCCACGTGGCACGATATCGTAGTATTGGACAGACTGAGTCACCTAAACTACCACATCGGCGGTAAATAGGAAGTTCGTTTGGGTTATCCGAACCCATACACTTCGGCCTACCGTAATGCAAGGCTAGGTGCTAACTAGATTACTTGGCTAAGCCTATCTCATACTAGCACATGTGGATGTACGTAACTTTATGTTGGTGACATAAGTTCGGTCCTTACGGACTCGGGCAAACACTCCCCCTATCGGCAATGCAAATACATCAATTGCACGCCACTTGCCGCCCTGGTCAAAAATATACTTTTACACATTTTAGTTCGCAAATAATCATCAAATTCAACCCATTCCAGCAAGGGTTCATTTTAACAAAGTCCACACATAATATTTATAGATGGAACGAGTTTTTGCAAAATTTCTAGGCGAGGCTAAGTAAGTGGTTGAATAAATAAAATTTTAACCCATTTGAGTACAAAGAGTGTACTCATACCAATTCTAGGGTTACAAACAGCAATGGTTTCAAATATTCGAGGTAGGAAATGCAGCAAATTGGTTATAACTACCATAGACAAGTTTTAATGCCAATATAGTCTATGTTCTCATGCAATTTTGCAAACAAATAATTTCATCCCTCGAAACATGGGATTCAAGGTGTTCAAAGAGAAGAGGAAAAACTTGCCTTGTTTTCAAGAAAGGTTAGCTCCTAATCCATGCGATCACTTGTCTACGCAATCGTCTAAACAAAATATACGGTTTGCAATTAAATACGAAATGTCCGCAATCATCTAAAATGCATGACTTTTGTACATTGAGTAGGTACAGGTCTCTAATAATTTTGGGTGGTAGGATTTCTAATTTATCCTTCTCCATTTGGGAGTTATCGATTTTAGAAGTTTTATCGGGTCGTACCGGGATAAGTTTAGGTGCTGTTTGGACAGTGTTTCTAAACTTTGATTTTTACTAATTTGACTTCACAGAGGCGTGGAGATAGGTTTTCTAAGACAAATGGTTTCATAATTTTTAGATTTACGATGATTTTCATAGGTCTTTTACAAATTTACGACGGGTTCTAGGCCTATAGTGTTATATCTATATGGTTGCAGGGTTTTGGGTCCAGAACATGTTTTATTTGCTAAGGGTGCAAACAAATGAGTAATTTAGTTAACCCATTTAATATTAGTTTATAATTTTAGGGTTTATATTATTCTACTATTTGTTGTGTAGGCTAGAGAGGGCTCTATGTTAATTTCTTTAACATATTAACCTAGGAAGTGATATATGTGCTAGGTGTACTATGTTTTGGAACCTAGGGAATGGATTCTAAAGCCTCACTGGTCTATCAGGTTTTATTCTCAATTTACTTAGTGTTATAGTGTATATTTACCTTTATACATGTATATGTACATAGTGCTTGATTACTATTATAGTGTTTAGCATCCAAGTGGCCATTTTAAAGTTTATTGACATTTTTAATATATAAGTTGCCACATTTTATTTTACCTAATTGAAATTCACTATTTACGGTTTTATAGAAACTTGGTTCACTTTAAAAGGATTAAGAATGAATTAACTACAAATTTTATAAATTGCAAGGTGTATAAAAGGTTTTATTCCTTATTTAAATATTTAAGTGATGTTGCTACACAGTAAGCACATATTATTATTTTATAACTTGAAAATATGTGTTTTGTGAATCTACAGAATTTGAGTTTACTCAAAAGGAATTAGAAGAAAGTTTAAATAAATCTCTAAATTTCAGCTTACCTAAATCACATCAGTTTGAATGTAAATAATTTTGAAGGTATTTGGTACAAAGTGACTATGGCTTTTTATTTTTCCTAAATACAGAGGGTTAGTTGATGGATCTATAGGACTTGAGTGTGCTCAAATTGGAGTTGATTTGAATTTCCTAGGGATTTTACAAATTTAAACTTGGTGTGTGCATGGCCTGTTTTATTTGAATTTTTGGATCAAATCTTGAGTAATAAGATCCAGGTTTTATGGTTCTAAAATTAAGTTCACTACTCAGGGAATTTACAGAAATTTGTGCCATTCAAAAATGTATTCAAATGAATTTTATATGGATTTTAGAAAAGATGTTCTGCTCTATGCGAGAAAATACACTTCTGCTCATATTTTCCTTATCTCTCCTGCATACGGGGCCCACAAGTCAGTGGTAGGTAGTTTGAGGAAGCAGCATTTGGCACCCGAATGGTGGGGTCCAGTTGTCAGTGTTTGGCCAATTTTCATAAAGGCCCCTGGACTTCCAGTGAATAAGGCCGCAGTCCTTAACACGTGGTATATGCCATGTTTATTAATAGTACTTACATTTTATATTTTCAGACAGGTCCATGACTCCACTTGTAACTCTAACACATTTTATAATTGATACCCCACAAGTCTTAAACTTCTATTAATCGAGCTTATCGGCGGTGTTGCTCGACATGAAAGTGCTTATCGAGCTTTAGCCCGTTCTAGAGTGAACCAATACATTCATGAAGGTCTATATCGTCCCTTGAGACTTACTTGAGGTTGCGTGCATCTTGGCGGCCGGTCTCCGGCGGCGCGAGGAGGATTCGGCGACGGCGGAAATCTTTTGGTTGCACGGTGACGGCTCGATTCGTCAAAAGAATTTCCATGGACGTACGTCTCACATGTTAGTGAGATCCTGCGGACGGTTCAAACACGAGGAATTTAATAGTGGCTCACTGGAGCGAGTAGAATCAACGGCGACGGCCTATGGCGGCAGTCGGCCGGCGTTGAGGGAAGCGGAGGCCGATCTCCCTCCTTAGTGCGCCATTCGTTGGGATTCTTGAGGGGAAACGTTGAGGAAGTCAGGGCGAAGATGGTGGCGCAGTGGCGTGGTTTGTCTCGGCCTACGTTGTCGGAACAGCGTCGATGGTGTGGCGGCGATGCTCGGTGCATGCTCCGGTCTCCGATGGAGCGCGTCATTGTTGCTGCGACTACAATGGAGGAGTCAAAATGAGGCAAAAAGCAAGAATGCTCGGCATTGTGTGCCTAGAACAGAACACGAGAGAAAAAGAGATGACCGAGGCCCCCGCGACGGCGACCTTCGTCTTTCTTGCGGCCCGCGATGAAGGATAGGGGAGAACGGTGAAACTATGGCTTCCTCTCTCGGTTTGATTGGCTCTGGGGTAGAGAGTGAGGTTGGGCGATCGAGGCGGAAAGGTTTTTGTGCGACGAAGAGGAAGAACGCGGCGTCGACACCTCAAGGCCACACGGCGTCGTTCCTCTGCCGCGGTTAGCTCGCACCTAGTGATCTTTGGCGGTGAGAAAGAAAGGTTCCGAGGGAAAACTAGCTTGCAGGCACTGCTAGGTGGGTCCGTCCGTGGTGCTTAAGATCAAAGTGAGGGGTAAGGGTAATTCTCTGTGTGCAACCGAATTTGGAGGCAATTTTTGAATTATTTTCCCATGTCTCACTTTGCAACTCTATAACTCCTTGTGTAAGGTAAATTGATGAGAATTTTTCTGTAGATAGGGCAGTAGATATGGAACTCATTTTCTTTTGTTTCACTCAAAGATCCCTCATGGTTTGCTCAGAGGAATTCAACAAAATTTGGGTATTTTAAATATTTTTTGAATTTTTAGAGGGTCCAAACAGTCAAGAAGAATTCTAGAAAAATTATATTTAGTTATGTTATTTAAACTAGTATTTGAATTAATTATGTCCTATATGACTTTATGTGCACTTTAATTCACTTGTGGGTGAGACTTGGTTTTAGCCGATTAGGATTTATTAATTTGCCCATTGTAGTACTGTATGGTTTAATTTGCTTGGCGCATCAAACCTAACCATTTAATTGTTCAAAAAATATATTTGGGTTTTTCACAACTTTTAGAACCTACACAAATTTTCTCTTGATTTTATCTTGTTTGCATAAACCTACAAAAATCTGGGAAGCCTCTCTTTGTTTAGGCATGCCTTATATGTACATGTTTCTAATTTGGTTATAGGGTTCACAATAAATTTCCTTAGGCTGAGGAGAGGCACTTATAATGAGATAAGGGTTCAAAAATCTGAATGCACAAAGGACACTTTTACCAAACGATGTATTATTCATATGCACACTTACTGATGTACATGGATCCATGTTCAAGTTGGAAAGGTTTTATTTCATTCTGAAATGTTAAGTCATGCATTGGGCTTAAAATACTTTCCCTAAATTAGAAACGAAAATTTTTGGGTCAGGATATTGGAGATCTCTACTCCTAGTTTTGTCTTGACAGGATTTTACATGACCCTAGGATTTGGTTATGTGACAATAATAAAATGAGCATCGTTACATACATTGATACTTCATGTCATGTTTATAATTTCATATCTTAGAATGGGAAAATAACTCATTATTTTATATGGTAGGTAAATGAAATTCCTATAGATTTATAAGATATGAATGGTTTTGGCTATATGCCGAAAATATAAAAACTCTTGTGCCAGAATAAAGACATAGTTTCGCCTATCCGATTGACCGGTTATACCAGCATAACATTTATATATTTCTCTCTGATCTCCCTGGGGACTTAGGAGTTGTATTCATGCGATTCTATGCATGGGAGATTTGTAGTGTTGTTGAAGTCTCATTGGTGGACAGTTATGTAAACAGCAGATAAAAACGCCGATACTAACCAGATCGGTACCGTCTGCTAAGATAACACCGTAGGTTTCACCAAGCCGAGGCATGTGTGTGACGAATAACTATTAAATAGGAGATGGATCCACCAGTTACTGGTGAGAATTGGTGCTCCTATTAAGATAGCTCGTCAGTCTCATTCATACATCAAAAAAGGTTAGAACTATACAAATGCTATGTTACCCTTTAGTCTGGCTAATTAAGGTTAATCCTCGGCTAAAGCTGGGCAAACGCTGCAGAGTTTATTGTATTCAAATACGCCGTACTCCCGGTCAATGGAGTTATGTCTATGGGTGAATCCAGCTTAATGGCATGAGCAACTTTTCTAAATGCCATCCTAAAACTTGAGTAATTATAAATAAACTTAGAATTGGGTTAAAGTTAAATTCATAATTAACATTCTTAGGTAGTTATATAAAATATCCTACAAAAAAGTAGAATATATTATCATGCTAAGGATTAATTTATAACTCATATTCCTCTTTAAAATATTATTCATGTTTATCTATAAATAGTCGAATCTAGTTTAGCCTGCTAAGTTAAGACTAGACTTATGTCATTCATTTTAAGACATTATATATATATTCATCATATGTAAGTAATGATAGGAAAGGGTAGAACCTAGAATAATATTAAGGCTACGCTTATATTGTTTCTTTTAAGATATCATGTTATCTGTTTACATATAGTATATAATCTTATTACAGCTAGGTTCATATTACTTCTTTAAAATGTCATGCATATTTATTCATTCATATAGTTTAAGTTCAGTTTTGCTTGCTGAGTACCATTGGTGCTCAAGCTTGCATGTAATAACTTCAGAAAACATCGAAGCCAAAGAAGAACGCGAACTCTAGGTCGACTCTACACTCGGGTTACCCTGTGGAAGTGTCACGTCTTTTTGTATTGTATAACATGTACTTGTACATTAATAATTTGTAATAATAAATTAAGTTTCTGTATCTGTACTATTTCACGCATAACCGGACTCCTAGAAGGTTATGTGATATTGTCGGAGTTGACCTCTCCGAAGGAGACCCCACAGAGATGGTATCAGAGCAGAGCTTGACTATAGGTTGACCTACGTAAGTTAGATTGAATTTAAAATATTATTTTCAAAAACTAAAAATATGTGCAAAAATTTTCCATCCATCGTTATCTCAAGTTCTTGGCCCTTCTTATCTATTTCTTTCCATCGTACCTTCTCTCTATCAAAAAGAATTTTGTTTTACTTCTCTTCTCGACTATTTCAAAATATCGAGAAACGCTAGGGGATAGTAAGTTAAATGGTTGAGTAGGAGTCAGTATTAACTAACATTTTAGAATAGAGTTACCGATAAGTTAAGTCAACCTAAAGTCAGTTGATGGTTTGTCCGTCAAGATAGAACGATGAGTCATATATTGTGTTTTCTTTGTGAATATTAGTTTTTTAGGGGACTTTTGAGTTCCATAACAATTAGTGTGATTCCTTTCATTTTAAAAAGGTTTTGAAAACAAAAAATTTAAATGTAACTCTATCTATTACCCTTTCCTATTTCCTTACCTATTATCTTCATGTCATGTCCTTATCCTATCTACCAAATCATTATCCATAACCACCAAAAAGAAAAAGATGGTAGGGTTCATTAAGAGATTAGAAGGACCGATCAGTATAAACTGATTGGATTGGATTATTCTGATATATCAGTCCTTTTGAATGAAGTCCGGCTGATGGAGCAAAGGAAGAAAGAGCTTGAGAAGAGTCGAAAACGTAAAACTCTATCACAAAGGGCCTCAATACCACCAAAATCATAATATGGTGATAATCGGCCCTTAAAGCAAAGCAAGTGTTATCATTATAAACAAGTAGGACAATACGTCCATCATATCCACCAAGAAGTTATCCAAGAGAAGCAGCATGTATCTGAGTAAAGAAGCAACAAATCCCCCTGTGTGTCGAGCCACCAACTTAGTATATAACAGGATGTGGAGTTAAAGCACCAAACCATGGAACTATGGTGCTATACCATGAAGAACAAGCTAGAAAAGCCGTCGTGGAACAAGAACGGCTTGACTATGGAACGGCTTAGGGAAGAGTGACTAATGTCACCATAGAGGATACTAAAGGAGCCACTGATGTAATAATAGAGTAGAAATCCGGATTAAAAGAGATCATGTTCGCGATAGACCTTATCCTCCTAAGAATGCAAGGATTGGATGTAATCTTGGGTATGGATTGGCTATATAAGCCCAAGGAAAGGATGGGTTGCAAGAATGAGATTATTTGGTTGACAAATGTAGATGGAAAAGAAGTAGAGTAGAAAACTAAGAGAGATCTATTACCAGTACCATCTGAAGTTCTGAATGAAGTGGTAATAGAAGGGATTTGAGAAAATACCGATCACAGATTTTACCGAAATGTCACTGGATGGAGACATTAAGTTATCTATCTAGCTAAGACCCGGGCCTAAATCAATAGCAAATGCCATATATGGGATGGCTGCACCGGAGTTAGTAGAGTTAAAAAGGCAAATAAAGGAGAAAGAATTTATAAGACCTGGTGTTTCAGAATGAGCAACCCCGGTGCTATTCGTGGAAAAGAGGAATGGAACACTAAGGATGTATAGATTACAGGGCTCCAAATGAAGTCACCATCAAGAATAGGTATCTACTACCAAGGACTGATGACTTACTTGATCAGTTGAGTGGAACTAAGATGTTCTCCAAGATAGATTTAAGGTCGGAATACCATCAACTAAGAGTTAAAAAGGAAGAAATACTAAAAATAGCCTTCATTACCAGATACGGGTTGTATGAGTTCACCATAATATACTTTGGAGTAACTGATGCACCTGGCATTCTTATTAATGTAATGAGTAAAACATGCAAGGAATACCTAGATGAGTTTGTGGTGGTATTCATAAATGATGCTCTCATCTATACCTTCAGCACAAAAGCACACCAAGAGAATTTGAGAATAGTTTTGGAGAAGTTAAGAGGACAACAACTGTATGCTAAGTTTTTAAAATGTGAGTTTTGGATGAATAAAGTATAATTTTCTGAGACATATTGTAACTGCCGAAGGAGTAAAAGTGGCCTAGAACAGGTAAAGGCAGTATCAGAAGGAGAACAACCCAAAATGGTAAGAGATATTAGGAGTTTTCTTGGATAATAAGATATTACTGGAATTTTATTGAAAGGTTTTCTAAGACCACATGAGCAGAATTATCTAGCTCATGAATTGGAGTTAAGATGGGTCATGCATTAAAAAGAGGGAAATGTTTATGGACTATAAGAGTTTTAAGTACATCCTCACACAACCCAATTTAAATCCAAGGTAACGAGGATGGTTTAAATTAACAAGGACTATACACAGAACATTTAATATCATTCGGGGGAGGCTAATATTATAGCTGATACCCTAAATCAGAAAGTCTACTACTATAATAGGATCAAAGAGTGTCTAGAGACGCTACAGGCAGAAATCCAAAGACTAAGGTTAAAATTTGTGGGTAAATTAAGTATGGTTTAGGTAGAAGTAAGACTTACTTTGGACAATGAGATAAAGAAAGCACAATAAAATGACCCACAAATTCAGAAGATTAAACAATCATTACAAAAAAGCAAAGCATTAGGCTTGCAAAGGATGCCAATGGAGTGCTTAGATCCCCAAAACATATCTGTGTTCTAGATATAAAAGAGTTCAAGGGAATAATTTGGGGTAAAGACTAAGAAATGCTTAAGTAAGGCAGAAAAGTAATCGTCGAGAAAGGGACTTGAGTTTTAAAAGTGGAGATGTTATCTATCTAAAGGTGATACCATTTAAAGAAATATATAGGTTCCAGATGAAAGGAGAACTATCTTTAAGGAATACCAGACCATATCAGATTCCTAAGTAAATAAGAGAAGTTTCCTATTAGCTACATCCATCACCAAAGTTAAGTGAAGTACACCCGGTATCTCATATTTCACAACTTATGAAATGCTTAAGACAATCAACCAAAGAAATTTCCACAATTACTTGAGACTCGGTCGAATCTCGGGGACGAGATTATTTTAAGGGGGTAGATACGTGACATCCTAAAAATTCGTACTTTTAAAAGTACTCAAATTAACGTAGATTTTTTTCAAACAAAGTCTATAGGGTGTTTTATTTCAAAACATTTCAAACATTCTATATTTATTCTTCTTATTTTAATTTAAAAATCTCAAATCAATAAATTTTTGCTTTTTATTTGTGAAAAACCTCAATTTAATCTCTAATTCAAGGAAATTCCTAAACATCAAATTTAAAATAATTTTAAAACCTTAAATTAAATTCTCTTAAAATTTTCTCTAATCCTAATTTAAAAATCAAAAAATCAAATAAATCTTTATTTTCTATTTTTGAAAAGTCTTAATTTGACTTTCAGTTTGAGAAATTCCTAATATTTTGAGTCTAATTAATTTCAGATTCTAAATCAAATTCTTTTTAAAATTCTTTCTAAATTTTCGGTTCATTTTTTCCTTTTCCTTTTTTTCATTTCTGTTTCTCTTTCTTCTTCCACCCTTTCTTCTTCCTCCCAGGTTTAACTTCCCACAGCACCGTTGCATGCAACCCGACTACTATGGGCGCTAGCTTCATTCCCGGAGGCCGAAACTAATTCTAAGTCATTGTTTCCATCTTGATCACGCGTCGACATATAATTGGAATGCCATGGTCATCAGGTTCGTCCACAGCAAACTATTGAAGCCGCGCCATGGTTGCCTCTGTTCCGGCCGCCGCCATTTAAATCGCCAAGCTAGGGGCATCGGCCCTTGCCCATCGAAAGACTAAACCGACAATATCTTTCATCATCCATCTGGGTATATGCGCATGCGTTCTGCCATGTGGGACTGAAGGAGAAACGTTGTGACACTGGCATCTAGGTCTCACCGTGCACCATGGCACATATGGCAGCGAAAGTAAGTGAGAGAGGGAATAAAAATCTGAAAATTTCTAAGTCTGGAGTTTGAGGCGAGATTACGACTTTAGGCTCCATTTAAAATTATTTCCAAGCAGAATTTGGGCTTGTGTTCAATGGCAAAGTTGTAAGGACATATTTGAACTATAATCTGGTCAAATTTCATAGCCTGGAGGTCCCTGGTCGAATTCTAGCATAGGGTTGAAAAAGGCTCCAGTGATCTGTCGAAATTTCAGAACCTAGTGTGTTTAGTGAGTGTTTTGGTCTTGTTAATGGTTTGGTAAATAAATTTAAACTCCACATTTGGCTTCCAAATTTTTTTGTAAAAGATTTACACCAATTTTGCTCAGGTTTTTGAGTTGTTATAACCATTTTTCTTAAGTCAATTAGTTGGGAATTAACATGGATGTGCTTCTAATATGCATATGCACAACATTTCAAAATGCACCACCAAATTTCCTAATAATTCCAAGCAAAATTTTAGTGTACACTACATTATCTACCATTTCTAATATCTTCCATTCATCCCAAAATTATGGTATGTGATCGTATATCTGGATGATCTTGGATATCCAAATCATAATCCTTTATCGGTTCAAGCCATCTTCTTTGCCTCAAGTTCAAATCGGGTTGTGTGAAGATATACTTGCGACTCTTATGGTCTGTAAACATTTCACATTTATTCCCAATCAGACAATGTCTCCATATCTTCAATGCATGAACCACCGCTAACTCCAAATCATGGGTTGGATAATTACGCTCATGTGGTCCGAGTTGGCGGGATGCGTAAGCAACTACTCTCCCTTCTTGCATTAGTATGCACCCTAGTCCTTGACGACTAGCGTCACAATAAACATGAAGATATTTCTGTTATACGGTAGTGCCAACACCGGTGCGGTGGTCAATCTTTTCCTAAGTTCTGAAAACTTTCTCACACTTATCGGTCCATTCAGAAGGTATATCCTTTTTCAACAGGTTGGCAAGAGGTATAGCATCTTGGAAAATCCTTTAATAAAACGCCGGTAATACCCTGCCAATCCAAGAAAACTCCTAATATCTCCTACCGTTGAGGGTTGTTCCCATTCCGATACTGCTTTCACCTTTTCTGGGTTCACTTTTACTCCTTGTGCAGTTATAATATGTCCAGGAAATTGCACTTCCTCCATCCAAAACTCACATTTTGAGAACTTAGCATACGTTGTTGCTCTTTTAGCTTCTCAGGACTAATCTTAAATGTTCTTCATGCTCTTCCGTCTTGGAGGAATAGATGAGAACATCATCTATGAATACCACCACAAACTTGTCCAGGTATTTCATGTATGTTTTATTCATCACATTCATAAAGATAGCCTGTGCATTAGTTACTCCGAAGGGCATTACGGTAAACTCATACAACCCATACCTTGTAATAAAGGTTGTTTTTGTATATCTTCCTTTTTAACTCTTAATTGATGGTATCCTGACCTCAAGTCTATCTTTGGAAATACCTCAGCTCCTCTCAGCTGATCAAATAAATCATCAATCCTTGGTAGTGGGTCTTATTCTTAATTGTGACCTTATTTAATGTCCTGTAGTCTATGCACATTCTTAATGTCCCATCCTTCTTCTTTGCAAACAGCACTGGGGCTGCCCACTCCGAGACACTTGGCCTTATAAATCCTTTCTCCTCCAGTTCATCTATTTGCCTTTTTAATTCTACTAACTTCGGTGCAGCTATCCTATACATGGCCTTTGCTATTGGTTTAGTACCGGGTCTTAGCTTAATTGAGAACTCAGTATCTCTTTCCGGTGGCATTCTAGGAAGATCTGTTAGAAATACGTCCATGAATTCTCTAATAATCGGTATTTTCTCAACTCCTTTTGCTACCATAACATTCAAAGCTTTTGGTCGTGCTGGTAGCATTGGTTTCTTAGCTCTATACTCTACATATTTCCCCTCTATACTTCTCAACTGGGTAATCTTATTCTCACAATCCATTCTCCCCTTATGCTTATACAACCAATTCATTCTCAAAATCACATCCAACGCTTGCATTTCTAGGAGGATAAGGTCTACTGTGAACATGACCCCTTCAATTTGGACTTTCACTTTTGGACATTTAAACTGGGACTTCATATCAGATCCAGGGGCATGAATCACATGGGTGTTATTTAAAGCAACTAGGCTCAATTTTCTTTTCTTCACCAAAATCAAAGAAATAAAAGAATGCGTAGCACCCAGATCAAATAAAACCAAAGCAGGCTCTCAATTAACAGGGAACATACCGATCATTATATTCATGGCTCTTTCAGCAATCTGGGCGGTCACATTAGTCACCCTTCCTTGAACAGCTCCAGAGTTAGGCCATCCACATTTTGCAACAGCTCCTCCAACTTGTCCTCCGCGGTATGGCACCACGGTTCCATGATTTGGTGCTTTAACTCCGCGTCCTACCGCATCCTGAGTTGGCGGCACGACACGTGGTCGGGTTTGCTGCATTTTTTACTAGGATACATGCTGCTTCTATTGGATAACTTCTTAGTGGGCATGCTGGATGTATGTGTCCCACTTGTCTACAATGATAACACTCGTTTTGTCTTGAAGTCTGATTATTCCCAAATTGTGGTCTTGGTGGCATTGGTGCCCTTTGCATTGAAGGCGGGAAACGACAAGGTGGTCCTGCTTGCTGTATAAATATTGGCCTCTGACAACTGAAAGGAGGCCTCGTTTGTGGCAGAGCTTTACGTTTCCGGCCTTTCTCAAGCACTTCCTCCTTTATTCGGTCAACAGGACCTTGTCCAAAGGTGTTGACATATCTTGGTTGACCGTGGTTTGCTGCTATGTAGCTCCATCTCCTTCTGTTCCCAACATCTTATCTTATTCTTTGGCTAGATCTGTAACAAATTGTTTATAAAATTGTTAATTATAGTGCTCATAGATAAGAATTGAACGAATAAGATAAGAACTCAGCATGAAAATAAGGTGCAAGGAAATAGAAAAGGGTGATAGACAGAGTCATATTTAAAATTCTAATTTTCAAAACTTTTTTTAAATGATAAGGAACTACACTAATTGCTATGGAAGTCGAAAGTCCCATGCTTTAACTAGAAGTCACAAAGAAAATACAACACATGACTCATCACTCTATCTTGACGGATAAACCGTCAACTGACTTTGGATTGACTTAACTTATCGGTAACTTTATCCTAAAAGGTTAGCTGATGCTAACTCTTATTCAACTATTCAACCTTATTATTCCCTAATGTTTTTCGACATTTTGAAATAGTTGAGAAGAGAAGTAAAACAAAATTCTTTTTAACAGAGAGAAGGTACGAAGAAAACAAATAGATAAGAGGGGCCAAGAATTTGAGATAAGAATGGATAGAAAGTTTTTGCACATAATTTTAGTTTTTGAAAATAATATTTCAAATTAAATCTAACTTACCTAGGTCAACATACAGTCAACCTCTGCTCTGATACCACTCCTGTGGGGTCCCTTCGGGAGAGGTCAACTCCCACAATACCACATAACCTCCCAGGAGTCTGGTTATGTGTGAGATAGTACAGATACAAGAACTTTGTTTATTATTACAAACTAATAATGTTAAAGTATAGATTATGCAATAAAAAAGCCGTGACACTTCCACAGGGATAGCCTGAGTGTAGAGTCGACCTAGAAATCGTACTCGTCCTCCCAATCCACTAGTGCACTAGGAGCTTCTTGTTCGTCTTTGGGGTTTCCTGAAGATGTCATGTGCAAGGATGAGTACCGATTGTACTCATCAAGCCAAACTGAATTTAATTATATATAAATAAATATGCATGATATCTTAAAAAGAATATGAATTATAAACCTAACCTAACATGATTCTATGTCCTACCCTTCCTTAAATACATTTATATATGATGGCATTTAGAAAATTGCTTATGCCATTATACTGGATTCACCCATAGACACAACTCCATTAACAAGGAGTACGGTGTATTCGAATACAATCAACTCTGCAGCGTTTTCCCAGCTTTACCCGAGGATTAACCTCAGTTATCCAGGCTAAGGGTAACATAGCATCTACATAACTCTAACTTCTCTTGATATGTGGTAAGACCGGTGGGCTATCTTAATAGGGGCACCAATCCTAACCAGTGAATGACACTCAATCCCATATTTAATAGTTGTTCATCGCACACTTACCCGGCTTGGTAACACTGTGGTGCTATCTTAACAGACGGTACCAATACGGTTAGTATTAGCTTTTTATCCACTTGTTTACATAGGCTGGCTACCAATAAGGCTTACGTGTGCCATTTAATCTAGGCAAGCCCCCAGAGAGATTAGATAGAGAAATGTATTTGCTAAGTGGTAAAAACCGATCCAACGGATGGGCGAAACTATGTCATTATTCGGCACAAGAGTTTTATATTTTCTAGCGTCAAGTCAAAACCATTCTTATATCACATGAAATGATAGAATTTCTATCCTTCTATTACATAAAATAATAGGACCATTCCCTATTTCATTGTATGAAATTACAAGATTCTCTATGCATGTGCATAAAATAATAATACATGCAAGTGATAGTCGTGTTATACATCATATTTAATCTAAAATTATAAAGGTATTATGAATATAGTGAAAAAGGGGTATTCCTAATCACATAAAATAATAAAACTTTCCCTTTTCCGTTACATAAAAAGATAAAACTTTTCTAGTGCATGAAATAATAGCATATATGATCTAAATAGTATTTATATTCACATGAAATGATAAGTTACTACTATTCTATTTAAATAACCCACCCATGCGTATTTTTAATTATTATATTTAAAACAAGACATCTAACTACTTTTAAATTCACATATGATCAAGGGTAGTTTGACATGCCTTGTGTCAACGGTCTCAAATACTTCTTTTGTTTGAACAGTAGCGAGGGCGTTTACGTCGATATTTTGGTTGAGCTCGCTTCCCTCCGCGAACTCGACGCTGCGATCTATCGATAATCGATAAAAGAAATCAAATGAACAATTCCAAATAAATACCAAATAAATATGAAAATTCAAAAAGAATTTGAAAGATGATTTTGAGGTTGAAATAGGAGGGTTATTTGTTAAATCCTAAAATTTAAAATTTGGGGCTTGACTTAAAATAATATAAAAAGAGTTGAAAAAATATTTAAAATATTTTTAAAAGGAAAATAAATAAATAAGTTTGAGAAAAGTGGGAGGAATTTATTAATCAACTAGGGAATGAACTAATTTCCTAGAAATTATTTTTAAATTTCCTAATCTTCTCTTTCTCTTTTCTTTCTCTCTCTTTTCTTTTTCTTTATTTTCTTTCTTCTCCTTCTTTCTTTCTTTTCCCTCTCATTCTTTCTCTCTTCTTCTCTGCTAGCGCCGGCGGCCAGTGAAAGGAGTGGCGCGCGGCGGCGAGGGTGGCTAGAGCTTTACTCCATCTAGAGACTATACGGGGGTTTCATTTGGGGCTTGGCCGGGCCGGAGAAGCAATGGGTTGGGCCAGCGATGGCAGCCTAACCGCGGCGGCGGTGGTGCTCGTCGCGGTGATTTTGCAGCAATGGTTCGGGCAAGGCAAGAGGTGTATGAGCATCTATACATCATGGGGAAGCTAGCTAAGTGATTCACTAGGCCAGGAATGCACTAGAACGTCTTGGCAACATGTGCACGGCGGTAGCCGGAGGAGGGGACATGCCGCAGCCTCACCGATGGCGATTTCCAGCAACTTTTGGACCTCGCACGTTAGGGAAATGGAGCTCTAAGTGTATAGATCATAAAATACCTTTCATTTGAAGAAAACTCAACCGATGGTGGCAAATTCGGATGAACCACCCGTGCGGATTGAACCTAGGGTTCTTCGTTCCTCTTCCAAATTCGAGACGGCTCACTAAATAAGACTTGGGGAATTTTGGAGGAAGATAGAAGAAAGGATAAGGAACACTTTTTGTATACGAGTTTAGCCGGGGTGGTCTATTTATAGCGAATTGAAGTAGGTTTGAGCTCGGGATAATGCCACCGGCCATGGTAGTTCGGCAAGGTCGGTTAAGAATGAATTTGAACGACGATGTGGTGGCCCCAATTCGGTGTTAACACGTGTGCGTGGGAATGGCGGTGCTGTAGAGTCAGTTCGGCCTCTAGTGGGCGAAGCCAGCCCACAACGCAATGGCTTGAAATCGGCGATAGCCGTGGTTCGGGCTGAAGCAGGGTGGAGGAAGAAGGAAAGAAGGAAAGGAGGAAAAGAAAAATAAGAATAAAAATAAAAAGAAAAGAAAAGAAAAGGAAAAGGAAAAGGAAAAGGAAAAAGAAAAAGAAAAAATGAAGAAAAAGGAAAATAAAAGAAAAGGAGAAATTTGGGAAAAATTTAGAATGAATTTAATCTAGGGTTTAAACTTAATTTAAATTTAATTTTTGGGAATTTACATGAATTAAAAGTTAAATTAGGATTGTTCAAAAATAAGGGTAAAATTAATAAATTTGGGATTTTTAAATTAAAATTAGGCGAATAAATAAAGAATGCAAAGAAATATCGAGGAATTTTAAATGTTTTAAATTAGAACACACAATAAGTTTATTCGCAACAAATTTCTACGTTAATTTACACGTTTTTAAAAGTATAGATTTTTGAGGATGTCACGGATCTACCCTCCTTAAAAGAATCTCGTCCCCGAGATTCACTGGTCTTAAACAATTGTGGGAACTTCTTTTCTAATTATGATTCTCTTTCCCAAGTCGCCTCTTGCTCCGTATGATTCTTCCATTGAACCCAACAAAATTTAATATTATGGTTCCATAGTTTCCATTCAGACACTTCTAATATTTTCTCAGACTCTTCTGCATAGGTTAAATCAGGTTGTAACTTAATATCTTGGAGTGGTACCTCTTCGGTTGGCTATCTCTTACACTTTTGAGTTGTGAAACTTTAAACAGGTGTACTTCACTTAACTCGGCGATAGATATAGGCGATAGGAAACTTCTCCTCTTCTGTTAAGAATCTGATATGGCCCGATATACCTTGGAGATAGTTTCACTTTCCTCTAAAACATGTGTACATCCTTGAATGGTGTCACCTTTAGATATACAAAATCTCCGATTTTGAAACTCAGGTCTCTTCTCCGGTTATCACTATAACTTTTCTGCCTTATTTGGGCAGCTCTTAGTTTTTCTCTTATAATCCTGATGTGAGCCTCTGCATCATGTGCCAATTGTGGCCCTATCAACTGTCTTTTCCCGACCTCTATCCAATTATCAACTGTCTTTCCTCGACCTCTGTCCAATTGAGGGGAGTTCTGCACTTTCGGCCATATAATGCCTCAAAAGGTGTCATTCCCAAAGCTGGATTGATAGTTGTTATTGTGTGAAAAGCGTGCGAATGGTAGGCGAGATATTTCATGCGGATCCATATGCTAACACACAAGTTCTCGGCATATCTTTCAAAATCTGGTTTACTCTTTGTTTGGCCTCCGTGCGTGGGTGATAGGTTGAACCGAATACTAACTTAGTACCCATGAGTTCCTGAAATGTCTTCCAAAATGTGGACGTAAATTGTGATCGTCGATCTGTTACAATCCTCAGGGGTACTCCATGTTGTACGACTATTCTTGTCAAATATGTCTCAGCCAATTTATCTCCTCCATAGGTATGCTTGATAGGGATAAAGTAGGCCACTTTTGTTAACCTATCAACAATGACCCAAATAGCATCATGCCCTTCTTTTGAATTTATGAATGAAAGGATTTATTGGTCAACTAGGGAATAAACTAATTTCTTATAAATTATTTTTAAATTTCCTAATATTCTATTTCTCTTTATTTTTCTCTCTCTTTTTCTTTATTTTCTTTCTTTTCCCTCTTTTCTTTCTTTTCCCTCTCTTTCTTTCTCTGTTCTTCTCTCTGCTAGTGCGACGGCCGATGAAAGGAGTGGCGTGTGACAGCGAGCGCGGCTAGATATTGAGAACTAAAGGGCTTTTCTCTATCTAGAGACTATGGGGGTTTCATTTTGGGGATTGGCTAGGCCGGAGAAGCAATGGGGTGGGCCGGCGACAGCGGCCTAACCGCGGCGGCGGTGGTGCTCATCGTGGCAGTTTTTCGTCAATGGTTCGGTGAAGGCAAGAGGTGTATAAGCATCTATACATCATGGGGTAGCTAGCTAAGTGATTCACTAGGCCGGGAATGCACTGGAACGTGTTGGCAACGTGTGCACGGCGACGGCCCGAGCAGGGGACATGCGGCGGCCTCGTCGGCGGTGATTTCTGAGACTTTTGGACCTAGCAAGTTAGGGGGAAATGGAGCACTAAGTGTATAGATCATAAAAATACCTTTGATTTGAAGAAAACTCAACCAATGGTGGCGAATTCCGAAGAATCACCCATGCGGCTTGAACCTAGGGTTCTTCGTTCCTCTTCCAAATTCGAGCAGCTCACTAAATAAGACTTGGGGAATTTTTGGAGGAAGATAAAAGAAAGGATAAGGAACAATTTTTGTTTACAGAGTTTAGCCCGGTGTGGTCTATTTATAGCGAACTAAAGTCGGTTTGAGCTCGGGATAATGCCGACGGCCATGGCGGTTTGGCAAGGTCAGTTCGGAATGCATTTGAATGGCGACGTGGTGGCCCCAATCCAGTGTTAACACGTGTGCGCGGGAATGGCGGTGCTATAGAGTCGATTCGGCCTCTGGTGGGCGAAGCCAGCCCACGGCATAGTGGCTTGAAACTGGCGGCAGCCGTGGTTCAGGCGGATGGAGGGGAGGAAGAAGAAGGAAAGAAGGAAAGGAGGAAAGGAGGAAAATAAAAAAGAAAAAGAAAAAGAAAAAGAAAAGGAAAAAGGAAAAAAACAAAAGGAAAAATGAAGAAAAAGGAAAATAAAAGAAAAGGAGAAATTTGGGAAATATTTAGAAATAGTTTAATCTAGGGTTTAAACTTAATTTAAATTTAATTTTTGGGAATTTCCTTGCATTAAAAGTTAAATTAGGATTTTTCAAAAATAAGGGTAAAAATTAATAAATTTTGGATTTTTAAATTAAAATAAGGCGAATAAATAAAGAATGCAAATCAATTTTAAGGAATTTTAAATGTTTTAAATTAGAACACACAATAAGTTTGTTCGTAAAAATTTTCTACGTTAATTTACATGTTTTTAAAAGTATAGATTTTTGAGGATGTCATGTATCCCAAGAGATGGTCGAATAAAATTCAAATTATTTTAAAACCCATTTTCCCAAAATCTCGATACCCTAGACTGACCTGATTTCTAAAACTTCCCTTTCGAGAAAACGATCTAATATTTTTCCCAAACCCAAGGAAACAGAACCCAGATTTTCCCGAAACAACTCAAATAGGAGGAACTAATGCATATGGAAAAGTTTAGATGGCTCTTAGGGTTTTTCCGGTTGGCTTGTCCTACGGTTCAAGATTGGCTCTGACACCAACTTGTCACGCCCAGAAATTCAAAACCAGCCAGGGTATACATACGACAATTGTTCATATTACAGAATCCACAACTTAAAAACAATAAAAAAGATTACAAAAGTGCAGCTGAAAGGAAAAGGGAACTAAAGCCTAATCTTGACTCTTGCAGCCTGGCACCTCCACTCCACAAGCATCCTCGGACGGCGGATGAAGCCTACTCCTCTTCAAAGTGTTCATCTACCTCTGAGACTGGCTCTGGGGAGGGACAAGCAAGGTTGAGTACTTCCACAGCACTGAAGGGTTACGCGGAGGCTACGCTAGCCGAAAAACAAAACTTTTTACCGCGCAAACCAGGAACACTTGCAAGTAAGGGCTGATAGATCATTACCGATTGGAATATGCAGCGGAAACAGCCAATCAGGGCTATCCGATATTGAACTGTGCTGGCCAATGACAGCCGATTCCCGCAAGCCGACAGCCGATTCCTGGGGACAGCCGATTCACCAATCAGCCGATTCGCCGATGTCGCAGCCGATCCGAGTCGTCCGACTGCGTTCTCGTCGCCGATCTACCGCAGTTGCCTCGCTCCGATTGCAGCCGATTCGTAGCCGATCAACAGCGCGCAACGTAGCAGCACCTCTACCGGTATCCACATGTCCGGGGACAGAACGCCGAACACCCGTGTGCTAGCACGCGATGCAAGGCTAGGGTTTGGCTCGAAAGTGGAGATGGTTTCCGTGGAGATTGATCTCGGCGCAATGCAATTCAACTGATGTGCCGCAGCTCTCCACCCCTTGCCCCTTTATATAGAATTGGCCTACTGGGACTAGTGGCCGATGAGGAGTCTATTTTGAATCGGATCTCGTCCGGATCTCATAGAGTTGGCCGCCCATACGTCGTAAGACCATAGGACTCTATCCGATCGGATCCCTATCCGATCGAGCCGTATCCGAGTCCAACTCGAATGCCTGTTCTTATCCCCTTAAGCGTGCGACCCTGTAGGTTCAGGTATACTTGGTTTCGGCTATAGTCTAACTTAGCCGATTGTCGCTTCGAGTCCAACTCGGCCCGACCTGTCAATAGTGGCGCCTAGCAGCACATATTGACACCATAGTATACAAGAATATAATATCGGCTCTGAACCTGTATTGTGTACACAAATCCCTTTGCCTCACGATACCAATTAAGCTATAGGTAAGATGTGTGCCACCCCTTCAATATCTTAACCATTCACTCGAACCGTATTGGATTATCCGTACGTTGATTGACTCCTCAATCAACTTAGCATGGCCATGCATTTCCATAATCCATCACCTCGAGGGCCCAAAGATATCTCTCCAAAGGAGGGGCAAATTCCATCTTGATCGCTCACATCCCACTCCATGTTTCATAGCAAACCCGAAAACTACCTTTATACCTTTATAACTACCCGATTACGGAATAGCATTTGGTAGCCCCAAAGTAGGCTACTACACATGTTGGAATCCATGGTGATCTCGGGTCTAAGGACTTTGTACCAACACTACGAGACCAACTAATGGCACATTAATTCTGTAGTGTCCCATGGTGGGTCTATCCTACAATGTGTTCTCTAACACATGTGTCCATGTTTATTGATTTGGTATCTCCATACCCATGATCTATGAGACATGATCATCAATCAATAAACATGCCGATCTTAGAATCATATTAGTTCCAATAATATGATATATTATCGAGGATCATTTAGAAATAGATTCATACATATAGAGTCTCATAAATAAGTCACGTACTTATTGATCAATACAAGTTGTCTATTTCATGGAACTCAATAACACTTTATTCATTAATACACAAACATTGACCATGATATCCAACAACTCTATGTTTCCTTTAGGGCATATCACTAACAATCTCCCACTTGCACTAGAGTCAATCATGTAAGTATCTAATACCCATTGCTGTTGTGTGCGCCTCATGTTTCGGCTGAGGGAGAGGTTTTGTCAGTGGATCGGCTATGTTGAGATCCATGTGCACTTTGCATATCTTGACATCACCTCTGTCCACTATCTCACGGATGAGATGATATCGCCGAAGTATGTGTTTGCATTTCTGATGTGACCTCGGCTCCTTGGCTTGCGCAATGGCTCCACTATTATCACAATAGAGAGACATTGGACCAGTACTGCTGGACATCACACCCAGCTCGAAACAAATTTCTTTATCCAAACAGCCTTCTTTGCGGCTTAGGAAGCAGCAATGTACTCGGCCTCCGTTGTAGAGTTAGCAACGTATCTGCTTGGAACTCTTCCAGCTGACTGCGCCTTCGTTCAGGGAGAACATGAACCCAGATTGCGATCTATAATCATCCTTGTCCATTTGGAAGCTAGCATCGGTGTAACCACTTACAACGAGCAATTCTTCACCTCCATAGACTTGGAATATATCCTTAGTTCTTCTCAAGTACTTAAGGATATTCTTTACGCAATCCAGTGACCTTCACTGGATCGGCGGTATTTGCTCGTAGCACTCAAGCGTACGAGACATCTGGGCGTGTACAAAGCATGGCATACATGATGGATCCAATTGCCGAAGCATATGGAACCATACCCATCTTATTCCGCTCATCATGTGTCTGAGGACACTGATTCTTGCTAAGATTAATGCCATGTGACATGGGCAAGAAACCTTTCTTGGAATCATGCATGTTGAACCTTTTTAACACCTTGTCAATGTATGTACTTTGGCTTAATCCAATTAGCCTCTTGGATCTATCTCTATAGATCCGAATGCCTAATATGTATGCCTCCCCTAAGTCTTTCATGGAAAAACTATTTTTCAATGAAGACTTGACGGATTCTAGCATAGGGATATCATTTCCAATCAGTAATATGTCATCCACATATAAGATTAGAAATACAATTGCGCTCCCACTGACCTTTTTGTAAACACAGGCCTCTTCTTCGTTTTTGATGAAACCAAACCCTTTGATTACTTCATCAAAATGAATATTCCAACTCCGAGATGCTTGCTTCAATCCATAAATGGATTTTTGTAGCTTGCATATCTTTCCAGGCGATTCTGGATCGACAAAACCCTAAGGTTGTATCATGTATACATCCTCGCTTAGGTTTCCATTTAGGAAAGCCGTTTTGACATCCATCTGCCATATCTCAAAATCGAAATATGCGGCAATCGCTAGGATAATCCGAATAGATTTAAGCATTGCGACGGGCGAGAAGGTTTCATCATAATCAACTCCTTGAATCTGTTTAAAACCTTTCGCCACCAATCGCGCCTTATAGATGTGAACATTTCCATCCATATCGGCCTTTTTCTTAAAAACCCATTTACACTCAATGGTTTTGACACCATCAGGTGGATCAACCAAGTTCCAAACTTGATTGTCGTACATGGATTCTATTTCGGATTTCATGGCTCCAAGCCACTTGTTGGAATCGGGTCCCACCATCGCTTCCTCATAGGTGTTAGGCTCATCGTTGTCCAACAACAATATATCACGTTGTTCCGCTTTGTGTACTCATGCGCACGACGTGATCTTTCGGACCTCCGTGGGGTGGTGTATCTACAACCGGTGGCACAATACTTCGCTCCTCTGTTGTGGTTCTATGGTATTGAAACATTTTACGGTGTTTCTTGAACTTCTTCAAGATGAACCCTGCTCCCACTAACCCTTCTTGAAAGAAACTCTTTCTCCAAGAAAACACCGTGTCGGACGACAAACACTTTGCCTTGTTCCCGATTATAAAAGTTATATCCCTTAGTTTCCTTAGGATATCCCACAAAGAAGCACTTGTCGGATTTGGGTGTGAGCTTGTCGGGTAAACGTTTTACATAAGCTTTGCGTCCCCAAATTTTGAGAAAAGACGGACTAGGGGTCGCCCTATCCATATCTCATACGGTGTCTTTTCAATTGACTTAGATGGAACTCTATTTAGTGTGAGCGCATTTGTTTCAAGAGCATATCCCCGGAAGGATAATGGAAGATCACTTAGGCTCATCATCGACCACACCATGTCCAACAAGGTGCGATTTCTCCGTTCGGACACTCCATTCCATTATGGAGTTCTGGCGGAGTCAAGCGTGGAACAATTCCACAATCTTTCGAGATGATTACCAAACTCTTGGCTCAAGTATTCCCCTCCACGATACGATCGTAGAAACTTGATTGTTTTCCCTAAATGATTGTACTTCATTCGGAATTCTTTGAACTTTTCAAAGGATTCGGACTTATGCCTCATTAAGTAGATATAACCATATCTACTAAAGTCATCGGTAAAGGTAATGAAGTGCGATAACCTCCTCGGCCGTTGAGCTCATTGGTCCACATACATCGGTATGTACGAGTGCCAACAAGTCACTTGCTCCCTCACGTGTCCCGTGAAAGGTGCCTTTGTCATCTTACCAAGTAAACAAGACTCACATGTCTCAAATGATTCAAAATCAAAAGAGTGAAGCAATCCATCCTTATGGAGCTTCTCCATGCGTTTCTTATTTATGTGGCCTAAGCGACAATGCCGGATAAACGTGGGGTTTGTATCATTAGAGAGTTGCCTTTACGTATTAATGTTATAGATGGAGACACTTCAAGATTCAAAACGTATAATCCATTCACCAATGGAGCATGAAAATAGAACATATCTCGAGATATATCGAACAACCATTGTCCATTGATCTAAAATCATATCCTTCCGCTTGCAAACATGAAGCGGAAATAACGTTTGACATAGTGTTGGAACACAATAACAATTATTTAATTCCAAAACTAATCCGAAGGTAGATGAAGTGTCTTGTGCCAACAGCAAGCGTAGCAACGCTTGCTCCATTGCCGACGCGCGAGTTCACCTCGCCCCTTCTTAAGCCTCTACTTTTCTCATTCCTTGCAACGATTTGCAAATATGAGCTCGATCCGGTATCAAATACCCAAGAGTCGGTAGGTGAAGTAGCAAGATTAATGTCTATAACATTAATACACTGAAGCGCGAAGTCGTACTTTGCTTCTTTTTGAGATCCTCAATGTACTTCTTGTAGTTCCTTTTCGGTGACTGTCTCCTTGCAATAGAAGCAAACGACATGCGAAGTCGCCGACCCCTTTTGCCCTTCTTTGCATTAGAGGCACTCGCGATCTCATCGGGAGTTAACTTCCTCTTGGTGCAAAGTTTCTTGGCGGGTGATTTGCGCTTTGTCTTACTGCATCATCATCACATGATGATCGTTTTTCTAGATACTCTCCTCATTGTCTTTAGCATCCCATGCAATTCAGCCAAGGTCTTATCCATACTATTCATCGATAATTCAATATGAACGGCTCAAAGCTCGGAGGGTGCGGCGGAGAATCACATCGGTAGCCAACTCTTGGCTAAGAGGAAAACCTAGTTTTCCGGACTCTCGATATAGCCAATCATCTTTATCACATGCGGCGACGGGATTCCCCTCAACAAGCCTGCATGCAAACAAGGACTTCGAGGTGTTGAACCTCTCGACCCGAGCTTGGTTCTCGAACATGCCACGCAGTCCACTGAATAATAGTGTGAGCATCGCTGCTCTCATATTGCTTACGAAGCTCGGGGACATTGTAGCAAGCTTGAGACAACTTATATCTAGGGCATCATTAGTGTGCTTCTCGTAAGCCCTCCGTGCGATTGCGGTAGCATTGTTAGGCAAATCATCCGGATAAGGTACTTCAAGAACGTACTCCTCACGCTCTTGCTTGAGAACAATTCTCAAGTTGCGATACCAATCCATAAAGTTTGTTCCGTTTAATTTTTCTTTTTGAGAATACATCACAAATTAAAATCTTGGGTGCGGTATTAGCCGTCATTTATTGTACAACGAAAAAGCAAACTTTAGCACAATGTTTATGCTATGTCTATTGTTAAAGAATTTAACATTAGACTCTCATTACGTATTTTACACCTTCCCTCTAGGTTATGTCTTGGGTCAAGATCCACATGTTAGTTAATTTCTAGTGAGCTTTGGCATCACTTGCTAGAAAATTAATAACATCGGTAAGCAACTCCTTGCTAATCACATCTCTATGTGACTCTTGTTGTTGGTGTGGCATCTCCATGCCCCGGCCCCAACCTATGCCCCAAGGCCCAAAAGCTGTTTTGATAGCCTTGTTAAGTAAACCAAATGCTCCTCCCTGTATATGTTCGACATATACCCCCTTGTGTTATGATAGAGAATGACACTCTGCTTTGTGAGACCCACCATTGACGAGCATAACGGTGACGGGTGCAACATTTGGAAGGGCATCATTACTACTTAATTTTGCGAGGATGCTATCCTATCAAACAATCATATCACTTATGTGAAAGCGGTAGAATAGCATATAATGAAATAGTATGGCCCCCTTCACATGGTGATATCCATCTCCATGTCGGCGCTGAGGATCTCCATCTTCGGCACCATCTTCCAATGTGCATGATGCTCGATTTCTTCAAACTAAGCTACTACTATAGAAGCTCTAATTGAAGATTACATCGACTCGCAGTCGTGAAAGAATATTACAAGCATTGCATGTAAGAAAGAATATTACGGGATTGCACATAAGAAAGAATATTACACGCATCACATGCATCTCATACATACAATAGGGCCATACCATCTCAAAGCATTCTCTGCAAAAACAAGTTAGGCGTAGAACGTTTCTACCTATCGCAGGAAACGACATCGAGACAACCTATAAGGGGGTACGCACACAGTGGTCCCGGAACACCACACGAAATTCATATATCCAATCTATGAAATCGCTTACGGAAACCATATCGGCATAATCACATTATGCTGTCCCGATACACTATCAAGGGAGATGGTTTGCGTAGGTGCGAGGCAGCAAACAAAGTCGGACTACGAGATAGCTTCGGTATAATCACATTATACCGTTCCGATACACTATCAAGGAATGCTATCTCGAACCCAACTCAAACCGAGTTCTATGGATATTGCTTCGACGTAATCACATTACGCCGTTCCGATACACTATCAAGGAACGCAATTACCATGAACACTCCTCAACACATCCCGTAAAACCGATTGATCTAATCAACCCGTGTGCAAAACTTGTTCCGAGATCCAATCTAAAACCCAAACTAAGCAAGATTAGCTCGATACCACTTTGAAGGGTTACGCGGAGGCTACGCTAGCCGAAAAACAAAACTTTTTACCGTGCAAACCAGGAACACTTGCAAGTAAGGGCCGATAGATCATTACCGATTGGAATATGCGGCGGAAACAGCCAATCGGGGCTATCCGATCTAGAAGCTGTTTGGCCGATGACAACCAGAGTCCCGCAAGCCGACGGCCGATTCGGGGAAAGCCGATTCACCAATCAGCCGATTCGCGATGTCGCGGCCGATCCGATTCATCCGATCGCGTTCTCATCACCGATCTACCGCAGTTGCCTCGCTCCGATTGCAGCCGATTCGTAGCCGATCAACGGCGCGGAACGTGCGTGCCCCTACCGGTATCCACACGTGCGGGGACGAACGCCGAACACTGTGTGCTAGCACGCGATGCAAGGCTAGGGTTTGGCTCGAAAGTGGGGAGGGTTTCCGTGGAGATTGATCTCGGCGCAATGCAATTCAAGCGATGTGCCGCAACTCTCCACCCCTCGCCCCTTTATATAGAGTTGGCCTCTTTGGGACTAGTGGCCGATCAGGAGTCTATTTTGAATCGGATCTCATCCGAATCTCATAGAGTTGGCCGCCCATACGTCGTAAGACCATAGGACTCTATCCGATTGGATCCCTATCCGATCGAGCCGTATCCGAGTCCAACTCGAATGCCTGTTCTTATCCCCTTAAGCGTGCGACCCTGTAGGTTCAGGTATACTTGGTTTCGGCTATAGTCTAACTTAGCCGATCGTCGGCTCGAGTCCAACTCGGCCGACTGTCAATAGTGGCGCCAACAACACATATTGACACCATAGTATACAAGAATATAATATCGGCTCGAAACTGTAAGGTGTACACAAATTCCTTTGCCTCACGATACCAATTAAGCTATAGGCAAGATGTGTGCCATCCCTTCAATAGCTTAACCATTTCACTCGAACCGTATTGGATTATCGTACGTTGATTGACTCCTCAATCAACTTAGCATGGCCATGCATTTCCATAATCCGTACCTCGAGGGGCCCGAGATATCTCTCCAAAGGAGGGGCAAATTCCATCTTGATCACTCACATCACACTCCATGTTTCATAGCAAACCCGAAAACTACCTTTATAACTACCCGATTACGGAATAGCGTTCGGTAGTCCCAAAGTAGGCTACTACACATGTTGGAATCCATGGTGATCTCGGGTCTAAGGACTTTGTACCAACACTACACGAGACCAACTAATGGCACATTAATTCTGTAGTGTCTCATGGTGGGTCTATCCAACAATGTGTTCTCTAACACATGTGTCCATGTTTATTGATTTGGTATCTCCATACCCATGACATGATCTATGAGACATGATCATCAATCAATAAACATGCCGAACTTAGAATCATATTAGTTCCAATAATATGATATATGATCGAGGATCATTTAGAAATAGATTCATACATATAGAGTCCCATAAATAAGTCACGTACTTATTGATCAATACAAGATGTCTATTTCATAGAACTGAATAACACTTTATTCATAAATACATAAACATTGACCATGATATCCAACAGCTCCATGTTGCCTTAGGGCATATCACTAACAAGTACTCAGCAAGTCATACTAGAAGAGAAGGTAATGCAAGGGAGACTAGGAATTTGCTAGGGTTTTATTTTTTTAGCACAAAGCAACATTTCCGAACAATAATTCGAAAGCAATAAAACAGTTGTAATTAATTAAGTAGTATTTATTCCAATCACTATCTGACGTTATTCGACGTTGCGACACGCCCAAGCCAACCATCTATACTAGTCAAGTTCCATTAAATCAGGATAATTAAGGTGTGAGACTAATCACGGTGAATCTGGTTGATCGCCTTTTAGCACGGACACGGCTATTCGAATAGTTTTATTTTGATCAAAGGTGTACATCTATACCCACAAGACACGTCACACAACACGTTTCCATGTGCCGGAAATACAACCATGGTACCCCAAAAGGGAATGTGACATGACCCTTCGCATAACCCCCTCTAACCAAGCGCACCACACCAATGTTTCGCCCCCACTCCTCTAAGGGCAATGGGCCGCCCGAGTGCCATGGTGAATCCGGAAGCCTAGCAACCGGTGTAACCCCGGCCGATTGCGACTCCATCGCGCCCACCCTTGCTGGAAGCATCGGCTATCGGAAAACTATACTACAAGCCTTGCCGTTGCCCATGCGGCTTGTGGTAAGTACGATAATTTCTTCCGGGTTTCCGTGATTCGGTCCTTAATTGCCATAGGCGCGACTATCAAAACCATTGCGCCCATAGCCCACCATTGTCATATTTTAGTTGATCATCATGTCCAGAGTGTCTCATAATTGAAATCATCATTAATGAGTCTGTCCTAGTATAATTAAGTGACATGACCCATTTAGCGTGCTTGTTGATCTAAGCATGGTTAAGCATATCCTAGACAAATATCTAATCATATTAATACCCAAGTTATCAAAGATTCAGGGTAATCAAGTTCTAAGGCTGAGTACTAAAGGTATAATATTCCCATAAAATGACATTCTAAAATATATGCGTATTTTAGGAAAGCAAGATATTTTAGAAAAATGGGTACAATATGATCAAGAATACAGCATGACTTGCCTTCTTTGTGAAGCTTGGAGAAACTCCATGACAACTTCAAAGTAATCCGGTCTGGAACTACTAGAATCTACACAACAAACAAAGCACTCAAAAACATGCTAAAATTCTACCGAAACAAGGAACAAAACAATTTTTAATGGATTCTTGGACTTTTTTTGAATTTAATGGAATTTCAATGGACTTAAATGGAGCTAAGATTAAAAAGATATGAATTTTACAAGATTATTTGTGTTTATTACTAAACCAAAAATCCTTAAATAAATTAATGCGCAATAAATCACGGGATGTGACATCGGTGGCTAGGGCGACGTCGGCAACCATGGAAGCGCCGGTCCATGGTGGACTGGGTCCACGGTCCGAGAGGGGGCTGGTGCACCACTTGGCACACGTGGCGCCGACGTGGTGGCCATGTGGCTGCCACGTGGGCACACGGGATGGATGGCCCGATCTACCTTCGTAGATCGGACGGCGGGAGCGAGTGGCCGGCTACGGACGCACGGCGGTCGACGCCAAAACAATGGTGGCACTAGGCGGCGGGAGGACGCGGCGACACGCGCACAATGTCGCATGCAAGTACACAGGACCGAGGGAATCGAGTGGGGGAGGGCCTCACTGGAGCACACTAGAGCAAAGGAAGACGACGGCGATGAACGGCGTGCGGATGACGGGCGAAGATTACCGACGGACGGGGAAGCATGAGCGCTGGCGAAGAGGACGGTGGCGGTTTCACGACTCGACACGGGAAGACGTGGCGACGAGCGGCGGCCGAACGATGGCGCGTGCTGGCGGGGCTCGGCAATGGTGTGGGGAGAACGGGAGGGGTGATGGCCTTGCTTTTATATGTTAGTGATATGCCCTAGAGGCAACATGGAGATGTTGGATATCACGTCAATGTTTATGTATTTATGAATAAAGTGTTATTCAGTTCCATGAAATAGACATCTTGTATTGATCAATAAGTACGTGACTTATTTATGAGACTCGATATGTATGAATCTATTTCTAAACGATCCCACGATCATATGTCATATTGTTGGAACAAATATGATTCTAAGATCGGCATGTTTATTGATTGATGATCATGTCTCATAGATCATGGGTATGGAGATACCAAATCAATAAACATGGACATATGTGTTAGAGAACACATTGTTGGATAGACCCACCATGAGACACTACAGAATCAATGTGCCATTAGTTGGTCTCGGAGTAGTGTTGGTACAAAGTCCTTAGACCTGAGATCACCATAGATTCCAACATGTGTAGTAGCCTACTTTGGGACTACCAAACGCTATTCCGTAACTGGGTAGTGATAAAGGTAGTTTTCGGGTTTGCTCTGAAACATGGAGTGGGATGTGAGTGATCAAGATGGAATTTGCCCCTCCTTTGGAGAGATATCTCTGGCCCCTCGAGGTAATGGATTATGGAAATGCATGGCCATGCTAAGTTGATTGAGGAGTCAATCAATGCATGATAATCCAATACGGTTCGAGTGAATGGTTAAGTTATTGAAGGGATGGCACACATCTTGCCTATAGCTTAACTGGTATCGTGAGGCAAAGGGATTTGTGTACACATTACAGGTTCGAGCCGATATTATATTCTTGTATACTATGGTGTCAATATGTGCTGCTAGGCGCCATTGATGTGCCTCGGGTGAGTTGGACTCGAGCCGACGATCGGCTAAGTTAGACTATAGCCGAAACCGAGTATACCGAACCTACTGTGGTCGCACGCTTAAGGGGATAAGAACGGCATTCGAGTTGGACTCGGATACGGCTCGATCGGATAGGGATCCGATCGGATAGAGTCCTATGGGCTTACGACGTGTGAGCGGCCAAACTCTATATGAGATACGGATGAGATCCAATTCAAAATAGAGTCCTATGGGCTTACGACGTGTGAGCAGCCAAACTCTATATGAGATACGGATGAGATCCAATTCAAAATAGAGTCCGAGCGGCTACTAATCCCGGTCGGCCAACTCTATATAAAGGAGGGAGGGTGGAGAGCTGCCATATATCAATTGTATCGCGTGCAACGAAGTCGCCGAGATCAATCTCCACGGAAACCCTCCCACTTTCGAGCCAAACCCTAGCCTTGCATCGCGTGCTAGCACACGGGTGTACGGCGTTCTGTCCCCGGACGTGTGGATACCGTAGAGCGCTGCTACGTTGCGCGCGTTGATCGGCTGTTGTCTCCGGGAGTCGGCTACCATTCCGGATCGGATTGCCACGATTGGCTATTCCGCGCACTCTACTCCAATCGGTAACGATCTATTGGCCCTTACTTGCAAGTGTTCCTGGTTTGCGCGGTAGAAATTTTTGTTTTCAGCTAGCGTAGCTTCCGCGTAACCCTTCGGTGGTATCGAGCTAATCTTGCTTAGTTCGGGTTTTAGATTGATCCGGAACAAGTTTTGTGCACGGGTTGATTAGATCAATCGGTTTTACGGGATTTGTTGAGGAGAGTTCATGGTAATTGCGTTCCTTGATAGTGTATCGGAACGGCGTAATGTGATTACGTCGAAGCAATATCCATAGAACTCGGTTTGAGTTGGAGTTCGAGATAGCGTTCCTTGATAGTGTATCGGAACGATATAATGTGATTATGCCAATATGGTTTCCGTAAGCAATTTCATAGATTGGATCTATGAATTTCGTCCTTGGCTTCCCCGTCGACCCCCGCCCGCTAACCGGCTAGCGGGACCGCCGTGTGCGTACCCTCCTTATAGGTCGTCTCGATGCCGTAGCTCGCGATAAGTAGAAACGTTTCTACGCCTAACTTGTTTTTGCGAGAGAATGCTTTGAGATGGTATGGCCCTATTGTATGTATGAGATGTATGAGATGCATGTGATGCATGTAATATTCTTTCATATGTGCAATCCTTGTAATATTCTTTCATACGTGCAATGCTTGTAATATTCTTTCACGACCTGCGAGTCGATGTAATCTTCAATTAGAGCTTCTATAGTAGTAGCTTAGTTTGAAGAAATCAAGCATCATGCACATTGGAAGATGGTGCCGAAGATGGAGATCCTCGGCGCCGACATGGAGATGGAGATCACCATGTGAAGGGGGCCATACTATTTCATTATATGCTATTCTACTTGCTTTCATATATGTGATATGTTTGTTTGATAGGATAGCATCCCTCGTAAAATTAAGTAGTAATGATGCCCTTCCAAATGTTGCACCCGTCACCGTTATGCTCGTCAATGGTGGGTGCGCAAAGCGAGTGCCATTCTCTATCATAACACGAGGGGGTATATGTCGGACATATACATGCGGGAGCATTTGGTTTACTTAACAAGGCTATCAAAACAGTTTTGGGCCTTGGGGCATAGGTTGGCGCCAGGGCATGGAGATGCCACACCAACAACAAGAGTCACATAGAGATGTGATTAGCAAGGTGTTGCTTACCGATGTTATTAATTTTCTAGCAGTGATGCCAAAGCTCACTAGAAAATTAATTAACATGTGGATCTTGACCCAATACGTAACCTAGAGGGAAGGTGAAAATACGTAATGGGAGTCTTATGTTAAATTGTTTAACAAAAGACATAGCATAAACATTGTGCTAAACTTTGCTTTTTCTGTTGTGGAATAAATGGCGGTTAATACTGCACCCAGTACCTTTAATTTGCGATCTATTCTCGAAAAGGAAAAATTAAATGGAACAAACTTTATGGATTGGTATCGCAACTTGAGAATTGTTCTCAAGCAAGAGCGTAAGGAGTACGTTCTTGAAGTACCCTATCCGACGATTTGCCTAATAACGCCCGCAAGCGCACGGAGGGCTTATGAGAAGCACACTAATGATGCCCTAGATATAAGCTGTCTCATGCTTGCTACAATGTCCCCAGAGCTTGAAGCAATATGAGAGCAGCGATGCTCACACTATTATTCGGGGACTGCGTGACATGTTTGAGAACCAAGCTCGGGCCGAGAGGTTCAACACCTCAAAGTCCTTGTTTGCGTGCGGCTTGTTGAGGGAATCCCGTCAGTCCGCATGTGATAAAGATGATTGGCTATATCGAGAGTCCGGAAAAACTAGGTTTTCCCCTTAGCCAAGAGTTGGCTGCGATGTGATTCTCCGGTCGCTCCCTCAGAGCTTCGAGCCATTCATATTAAACTATCACATGAACAACATGGATAGAACCTTGGCTGAATTGCATGGGATGCTAAAGACAGTGAGGAGAGTATCCGAGAAAAATGGTCATCATGTGATGATGATGCGAAGGCTAAGCGCAAACCACTGTCAAGAAGCTTTGCACCAAGAGGAAGTTAACTCCGATGAGATCGCGAGTGCCTCTAATGCAAAGAAGGGCAAGAAGGGTCGGCGGCATCGGATGCTTGTTTGCTTCTCTGCAAGGAGGCAGAGCCCTTTGGAAAAGGAACTGCAAGAAGTACATGGAGGATCTCAAGAAGAAGCAAAGTACGACTTACGCTTCGGTATTAATGTTATAGACATTAATCTTGCTACTTCACCCTACGACTCTTGGGTATTTGATACCGGATCGGTAGCTCATATTTGCAAATCGTTGCAGGGAATGAGAAGAAGTAGAGGATTGAGAAGGGCGAGGTGAACTGCGCGTCGGCAATGGAGCAAGCGTTGCTACGATTCTTGTCGGCACATACCACTTCATCTACCTTCGGGATTAGTTTTGGAATTAAATAATTGTTATTGTGTTCCAACACTATGTCAAAACGTTATTTCCGCTTCATGTTTGCAAGCGGAAGGATATGATTTTAGATCAATGGACAATGGTTGTTCAATATATCTTAGAGATATGTTCTATTTTCATGCTCCATTGGTGAATGGATTATACGTTTTGAATCTTGAAGCGTCTCCCATCTATAACATTAATACGAAAAGACAACTCTCTAATGATATAAACCCCACGTTTATCGGCATTGTCGCTTAGGCCATATAAATAAGAAACGCATGGAGAAGCTCCATAAGGATGGATTGCTTCACTCTTTTGATTTTGAATCATTTGAGACATGTGAGTCTTGTTTACTTGGTAAGATGACAAAGACACCTTTCACGGGACACAGTGAAAGAGCAAGTGACTTGTTGGCACTCGTACATACGATGTATGTGGACCAATGAGCTCAACGGCCGAGAGGAGGTTATCAGTACTTCATTACCTTTACCGATGACTTTAGTAGATATGGTTATATCTACTTAATGAGGCATAAGTCCGAATCCTTTGAAAAGTTCAAAGAATTCCAGAATGAAGTACGAAATCATTTAGGGAAAACAATCAAGTTTCTACGATCGGATCGTGGGGAATACTTGAGCCAAGAGTTTGGTAATCATCGAAAGATTGTGGAATTGTTCCAGATTGACTCCGCCGGGAACTCCACAATGGAATGGGGTGTCCGAACGGAGAAATCGCACCTTGTTGGACATGGTTCGGTCGATGATGAGCCAAAGTGATCTTTCGTTATCCTTCGGGGATATGCTCTTGAAACACTGCGCTCACACTAAATAGAGTTCCGTCTAAGTCGGTTGAAAAGACACCATATGAGATATGGACGGGGGCAACCCCCTTGTTTGTCTTTTCTCAAAATATGGGGATGCGAAGCTTATGTAAAACGTTCTGATCGACAAGCTCACACCCAAATCGACAAGTGCTTCTTTGTGGGATATCCTAAGGAAACCAAGGGATATTACTTTTATAATCGGGAACAAGGCAAAGTGTTTGTCGCCCAGACACGGTGTCTTCTTGGAGAAAGAGTTTCTTTCAAGAAGGGTTAGTGGGAGCAGGGTGCATCTTGAAGAAGTTCAAGAAACACCAGAAAACGTTTCAGCGACCACAGAACCACAACAGGAGGAGCAAAGTGTTGCGCCACCAGTTGTAGATACACCAGCCCCACGGAGGTCTGAAAGATCACGTCGTGCACCGACAGTACACGAGTGCGGAACAATGTGATATATTGTTGTTGGACAACGATGAACCTAAGACCTATGAGGAAGCGATGGTGGGACCCGATTCCAACAAGTGGCTTGGAGCCATGAAATCCGAAATAGAATCCATGTACGACAATCAAGTTTGGAACTTGGTTGATCCACCTGATGGTGTCAAAACCATTGAGTGTAAATGGGTTTTTAAGAAAAAGGCCGATATGGATGGAAATGTTCACATCTATAAGGCGCGATTGGTGGCGAAAGGTTTTAAACAGATTCAAGGAGTTGATTATGATGAAACCTTCTCGCCCGTCGCAATGCTTAAATCTATTCGGATTATCCTAGCGATTGCTTGCATATTTCGACTATGAGATATGGCGGATGGATGTCAAAACGGCTTTCCTAAATGGAAACCTAAGCGAGGATGTATACATGATACAACCTCGGGGTTTTGTCGATCCAGAATCGCTTTGGAAAGATATGCAAGCTACGAAATCCATTTATGGATTGAAGCAAGCATCTCGGAGTTGGAATATTCGTTTTGATGAAGTAATCAAAGGGTTTGGTTTCATCAAAAACGAAGAATAGGCTGTGTTTACAAAAAGGTCGAGTGGGAGTGCAATTGTATTTCTAATCTTATATGTGGATGACATATTGCGATTGGAAATGATATCCCTATGCTAGAATCCGTCAAGTCTTCATTAAAAAATAGTTTTTCCATGAAAGACTTAGGGGGCAACATATATATTAGCATTCGGATCTATAGAGATAGATCCAAGAGGCTAATTGGATTACGCCAAAGTACATACATTGACAAGGTGTTGAAAAGGTTTAACATGCATGATTCCAAGAAAGGTTTCTTGCCCATGTCACATGGCATTAATCTTAGCAAGAATCGGTGTCCTCGGACACATGATGAGCGGAATAAGATGGGTATGGTTCCATATGCTTCGGCAATTGGATCCATCATGTATGCCATGCTTTGTACACGCCCGGATGTCTCGTACGCTTTGAGTGCTACGAGCGAGATACCGATCGAGATCCAGGTGAAGGTCAGCTGGATCTGCCAGTAAAGAATATCCTTAAGTACTTGAGAAGAACTAAGGATATGTTCCTAGTCTATGGAGGTGAAGAAGAGCTCGTTGTAAGTGGTTACACCGATGCTAGCTTCCAAACAGGACAAGGATGATTATAGATCGCAATCAGGTTTGTGTTCGCCGAACGGAGGCGCGGTCAGTGGAAGAGTTCCAAGCGAGGATACGCGTTGCTGATTCTACGACGGAGGCCGAGTACATTGCGCTTCGGAAGCACATACTTCGCGATATCATCTCATCAGCGAGATTGTGGACGAGGTGATGTCAAGATATGCAAAGTGCACACGGATCTCAACATAGCCGATCCGGCGACAAAACCTCTCCTCGGCGAAGCATGAGGCGCACACAAGAGCAATGGGTATTAGATACTTACATGATTGACTCTAGTGCAAGTGGGAGATTGTTAGTGATATGCCCTAGAGGCAACATGGAGATGTTGGATATCACGTCAATGTTTATGTATTTATGAATAAAGTGTTATTCGAGTTCCATGAAATAGACATCTTGTATTGATCAATAAGTACGTGACTTATTTATGAGACTCGATATGTATGAATCTATTTCTAAACGATCCTCGATCATATGTCATATTGTTGGAACAAATATGATTCTAAGATCGGCATGTTTATTGATTGATGATCATGTCTCATAGATCATGGGTATGGAGATACCAAATCAATAAACATGGACATATGTGTTAGAGAACACATTGTTGGATAGACCCACCATGAGACACTACGGGAATCAATGTGCCATTAGTTGGTCTCGGGTAGTGTTGGTACAAAGTCCTTAGACACGAGATCACCATAGATTCCAACATGTGTAGTAGCCTACTTTGGGACTACCAAACGCTATTCCGTGCTCGGGTAGTTATAAAGGTAGTTTTCAGGTTTGCTATGAAACATGGAGTGGGATGTGAGTGATCAAGATGGAATTTGCCCCTCCTTTGGAGAGATATCTCTGGGCCCCTCGAGGTAATGGATTATGGAAATGCATGGCCATGCTAAGTTGATTGAGGAGTCAATCAACAGGACGGATAATCCAATACGGTTCGAGTGAATGGTTAAGTTATTGAAGGGATGGCACACATCTTGCCTATAGCTTAAGCGGTATCGTGAGGCAAAGGGATTTGTGTACACATTACGAGGTTCGAGCCGATATTATATTCTTGTATACTATGGTGTCAATATGTGCTTGCTAGGCGCCGTTGTTGGATGGGTCGGCTGAGTTGGACTCGGAGCCGACGATCGGCTAAGTTAGACTATAGCCGAAACCGAGTATACCCGAACCTACGAGGTCGCACGCTTAAGGGGATAAGAACGGGCATTCGAGTTGGACTCGGATACGGCTCGATCGGATAGGGATCCGATCGGATAGAGTCCTATGGGCTTACGACGTGTGAGCGGCCAAACTCTATATGAGATACGGATGAGATCCAATTCAAAATAGAGTCCTATGGGCTTACGACGTGTGAGCAGCCAAACTCTATATGAGATACGGATGAGATCCAATTCAAAATAGAGTCCTGAGCGGCTACTAATCCCCGTCGGCCAACTCTATATAAAGGGAGGGAGGGTGGAGAGCTGCCATATATCAATTGTATCGCGTGCAACGAAGTGTAGAGATCAGTCTCACGGAAACCCTCCCCGCTTTGAGCCAAACCTAGCCTTGCATCGCGTGCTAGCACACGGGTGTACCGGCGTTACGTCCCAGGCGTGTGGATACCGGTAGAAGGCGGCGCTCGTTGCTTGCGGCATTGTCAGTGTTGTCTCCGGGGAGTCGGCTACCTTATTCCAGATCGGATTGCCTGATTGGCTATTCTGCTTTTGCGCACTCTACTCAATCGGTAACGATCTATTGGCCCTTA